>JAZKJV010011448.1:0-287634 GCA_037367405.1 Ottelia alismoides
TCAAACGCAATGGTGCATGCAAAGTAAGAGATGCGTACCTGTCGCCAGCACTCTACATGCAGGGTGATCCGTGCATAAATTAAAATACGGGAATAAAATTATATATATGATGTAAGAAGAAAACGACCTTAGATGAGCAATTTCTACACAGAAAGAACAATAGCTAACTAATAAGACTAAGTCTGGAGTTCGATCTTGTGAACCACTCGGTGCCCGTCACAACGGGTCCTAGCAGCGCTATATGTGGTTCCTCACGGCATGTGGACTCAAGTATAATTAAACTAACATTTTATTATGATTATAAATTAGATCCACTTTTGAACTATAGGCACATGAAAATAGTTAGGGATTGGGAACTAATCAGTTGCGTCACAATCAAGAGAAATTCCTAAGTCTAGAGGTCAAATTCTTCAAGAATCAAAATAGAAATGAAAGGCGAGAAATCAAAACCGGCGAAGACAGCGGTAAGGTCCCCCGAACATACCGGTGCTCGATGAAACAGACCCCGATATAGACAAGTCCAAAATGTCCAAAGTCTCTGAGTCCCTGTATTATTACAATAATAATTAGGCTGAAAGTAAACTAACTACTCTAAACTACTCTATAAGCTATAACTAAATCCTCAGCTGCTCTTGCTTCTCCTCGAGTGCGGGTCTCCTCCAAAGCGGTACTCAGGTGGTTCCTTGCACAAAAAGCGAAATAGAAACATGTCAGAAAATAGTTATAACCAATAGAGCTAGAAATAGATAAAAGATAAAATCTGAAAATCGACTACTAAGTTGTGCTCCCGGCATCGGTGCCATTCTGATGAGCTCTCTAGCGATCGAGGATAAGTGATGTCAAAGGTCATTGCGACCTCTATCACCGAAGCCGAATTCAACAAGAAAAATATAGACCACCAAGGAAAACAATCAAGCACAAAAATCGAAAGAAGCGGTCTCGCTATTTATTTAACCTGGTATAGCCACCAAGGTCAAACACAAGGAGCACGAGCTAATCCTACAAAGTAGTCGAGATATCAGAAATGAAAAGACATATTTTTGGTAGTTTTAAATTTGCAAATTTTTATATTTTCTAATAAGGAAGGTGAATAGAAGACAAAAGAAATCATAATGCAACAATTTTTATTTAGACTAAAAATACCCAAAAATGCTAAGTAAAAATATTTTGTATTTTAAAATATGCAGATGTTTTTGGTATTTTTCTGGGATTTTTTGATTTGATTCAATTTTATAAAAATGAAATAAAGGTAAACTAGCAAAACAATGTACAGCCTGGACTAGGGGAACTTTAAAATATCTAAAGTGCCCCAAATGTCCCGGTTGATATTTTATGTGAAAATAGATAAAAAGGGCTAACTACAATAATTGAAAACACTTTTTTTTATTTTTGTAGAATTTTTATGATTTTTACAAGATTTTAGGTCTTTTGCAATTTTTAGGGTTTTATAAAAGATAATGATACCAAAATGCTAATGAAATTAAAACAATGTGAAACAAGCACACACGAATTTTTGTCGAATTTGTAGGATAGTTTTATAATTTTTATGGATTTTCTAAAATAGACAGACACACTTTTTAGGGTTTTTTTAGGTTTTAGAAAATAGAAAATAAAATCAAATTGCATCAAAAAAATTACTAAAAATATTACACATTAGAAGGAGTTACTAATAATATTTTGGAAATTTTTGGAGTAGATTTGATATTTACTTAATTAAGAACAAGACACACATGTTGTAGGGACCTAAATGCAAATGGTTTAAGTTTCTGAACTAAACAATAAATGCCTAAAAGTTCTGAGGGTCTCAATGTAAAATTCCCACAAAATTCAAGCACATGTGCAATACAACGTTCATAGGGGTATAACTGCAAATTCAGAAACTATTTCATTCAATAAGTAACATCAAAATGTCCAGAACCAAACATGCAAAACACCACCGTGCACGTGATCGAGCGCGTGTCTTCAGACAGAAGGACTAAAAATGCAAATATCAGAAACTCTAGGGCTAAAGTGTAAAAAGTTCAAACTACAACTTTTATTTACAGACTAAAGCATAAAGCACAAAATACGAGGTAAAAAGAGCAATATACCCTTGCTGCATGTGACGGGCGTGTGAGGACACGTGGAAGTCGTTTGTGGGGGCACGAACGTGCGGCTCTGATCCATTGCATGTGTTAGATCTGATGCTCCAGAACCGATCGGTGACGTGGGGCGCAAATACGCCAGATCTGACATCCAACGGTCTGAAAAGGCTGCGATGTCAGTGGTCCGGATGAGATCTGGAGGTGTAGGGATGATCCAAAAGTGATGGAGTGGCATGCATGAACAACACGGGGATGAACTTCACCGGAGCCAAGGAGAGGATCCTCAACCCGATGATCGATCAGAATGTACAGGTGTGATCGTGGGAAGCTTCCGCATCGACTGAGCAGGTCCGATAGAGGAGCCACCGTGCGGATGAGCGTGACAATGAAGGGGGCCTGGAGCTACTCCGACAAACCTCTAATGGGTGGAATCAGGGGTCCTCAACGCGTGCAAATGCTGGCAAAGTGAAACTGGGACTCGGGGGTGTACTCCAGCCTGGGTTATTGGAGCTAAACAACAAAGAAGCGGATGGGGACAAAGGTTGATCTCCGATGAAGGCGTAGGGGAGAACTAGGCCCTAATCTCGACTGGAGGGTCGAAGCTAAGGATGATCAGGTTGTAGAGCGATATTTGTATAAAGTACATAGAGGAATTGTCTATAAGTATACCTATACTAATAGTACATCTATTTATCTAATTGTAAATATCACATCAGAAAAATAAAACAAAATTATATTTATGCATATAAAAATAAGTTATAAATTTATAAATAATAAATTTAATTAATAAAATTAAAAATAAATATAAAACATTAAAACATATAGAAAATTATACCTATATATAGCCTTAAAAAAGTAGCTTGTAATTATAAAGCCCTAAAAAAATAAAAATCATCATAAAATACTTCAAAAAATAATAAATATTTTTCATTTTATAACAAAAATTAATAAATTCAATTATTATTTTAATCGATTTTTTAAATTCTTTTCCAGGAGGTTTTTCTTGGTTGGTCCACGTGGACCAACCAGGTAGCTTGGACAGTTGACCGCTGGTTCACTGTCTGACCCCCTCTACTTCTTGTCAGAACGTCTTTTTTCCTCAGTTTCTCGCAATTTTGGGGCTCGCATCTTTCACCCTTTCATGTCGATGTCTTCATAACTTTTTCTCCTCGCGGGATGAGCAAACACACCCAAGCTTCTTCTCGGAGATTGATTCATCGATTTGCAAGGCACGATTGGTCCTTTGAGCCCCCAGACTATTGTACATAAGGCACCCCCGATCTTTCCTTGAGTTTTTGAATCCCATTTTGGCGGTTTTTTCTCCTCTTCTTGTGCCAAAGAGTTAGAACCTAGTGATGGGAGGTTCGCCGACCTTCTAGTTGGATCGAAGGAGCGGTTGAGGTCGTCGATTCCACATCTCCGACAAGACGTTTTCGTCGAGGTCCACGGCATTCGAGTGAGTTTTTCATTGTTTTTCCTTATGCCTTATGTAGCTGTAGCTTGTAGGTTGAAGTTTTAGACTTTTAGACCGTTCCTTGTAGTATAAATATCATCGCTAACCTTTGCCGGAGCACTCGAGCTCTGGCCACATTCCTTTTCGCCAAAACTGCTACCATCTACCCTCCAAACTTCGCCAATAAAATAACAGTAGCTCCACTCTTGTCTCTCCCATCTTTTTGTGCAGGTACAACTTCTAGAAGGGGGCATCTGAGCGCCAACTTGGCCCTTGCGGTAACCCCAGGTCGTGCGTGCATTCCCATCCACCAGGATCCACTCCTCGGGTTCCTGGATCTTCTCCGACCTTCGGCCACTCCGACGTCGCCTCAGGAATATCACCGGCTCATCATTTCCTCGAGGAACAACCGAAGGAGACTGCTTGTCGTAATCCAATCTCACCGGGCAAGTTGTTCTTCATTGGTTCCTCCACTGTGCCTCGCATACGTCTGACGAAGAACACATCTCCAGATTGATATTCGATCGTCCGATGTAGCATCACGTTAACCGTTGGATCATGCATGTGATCTAATCCAAGCCGACCGACGAGAAGGGGCATCGGGGGTCCCTGTGGAGACACATGTTTAGGTGAAAGGTCCCCAGTCGTTCACGCCTGCGTTGGGGTATTTTGCATTTTCACCCTTTCGCATTTGGGTATTTAATATTTGGACTCGAATCATTCATCTGTAGGTTTATAAGTTTTGTAATATTTGCATTCAAACCCCCGTATTATTTTTATTTGCATTTGCATCCACTACCACGTAGGCCAACAAACTCATGGATATTTTATAACCAGACCCTCGTTGGTTCTGGCTATTTGTGTTTGGTCAAAATTTTGAAATAATTATTGTAATATTTTTGGGCATTTTTCTCTTCAGACCCTAATTGTTTGGACAATTACATTTCTATCCCTGCTAGTGGAGCACGTGTTGTCCCACGTGATTTTTGGTGATTTTTGCACGGTAGCCCATGTAGCTTTGTTTATTTCGTATCGGTCCTGTATCTTTTCGAGTGCGTTATATATTTTTGTAGAAATTGCAAGTTGGCCCCTATACTTCTTATATTCGCAAAAATACCCTGTGAGTATTGCTTTTTTTTTATTTATTGTCTCTATTTATTTAATGTATCTGTAAAAATCTAAAAACCCCCAAAAATAGCCTTAGTTTCACGTTGCATTGCACTTCAATGCCATATTTTTATTTTGCATTTTTAGGCTTTTTATTATTTACAAAAAATTAAAAAAACATGCACTTTAAAAATACCAAAAAAATTCAAAAATACAGGAAAATCATAAAAACAATAGCAAAATATAAAAAGTATAAAAACATTTTATTAATTCTCCAAGTTGATAAGGCATTGTCCATGACCTTGACTCTTAGTGTCTAACATGATCGCCTCATTTTGAGTAGACTCATGTATAAGGAACTAATATGAACTCTACACCACGCCCTTAGCTCAACTCAAAAGGGTCTTGGAAGACCTTACGTCTTTTTATTTGGTAGCATGGACATCTAAAGACTGGAGTATCGGGTTGAAATAAAGCTTTAGATGATGGATGTACTACTAGCATATTTTTTTGAGACCCTAAATCATGGGTGGAACAAAATATACTATATCCGCGAGGCATAAAAGATCAATGCAGAGCAACCACAATTCCTACCAAAAAGAAGGCAATACAAAAAAGAACAACATTTGACCACAATGGTCCAATCTTCAGTCAGCTTGTAGATCTGAGAGACTTGGCTACACCGACCAAGTTTCACAGGAGAGTTGACTACATTGGTCACTCTCCACTTTGTTTCCCCTTCTTCTAGAATCCTCCCTCCATTTGTTGTGAACTACCACATTCCTGAACTTAGAAGGAATTACTTGACTCCCCGAGGATGAGTTATTGGAGGAGGAGATTACATGATAGTTCAATATCTTGGATGGGAAGAGCTAACACCCCTCACTCACCAAATATAGTTATTCAATGTTCATGCGGGATGTGATGAATATACGATTCGCATTCTTTATTCTTTTATTTTAGCTCTTCTTTTTAGCAAAAATACCTATAAATACTTATAAATACAATAACTTAGCATTTGACATGCCTTTGTTAATAACGCATAATTAACATTTATTTTGCAACTCTAAAAGAATAAAGAGAAAAGAAAAAGAATGATGTATTTAGAATAAATATAGAGTGACCCAAATCCCCAGAGAAGGTCAAGCTTTGACCTGGTCATAAAAAGAATAAGTAGTGAGAGATAAGGGTACACTATGTATTGTACATATCACCTATACTTGTATATAATATTTATTCATCTATTTTTTATAAAATAAAAATATTTCATTCTTTGTACACCCATGTTTGTATTATAAATAATATAAAAATAAAATAAAAATAAAAAAGACAAAATGAAATAAAAATAAAATCATCAAATTCTTGTACAAAATACATGTGTATATACTACATTCATCATTTATTTTGCACCCTTAAATAATTTAAAAAAAATAAAAATAAAATTTATTTTATTATCTTAAAATAATGTTGTAAATGAATAAAATATAAAATAAAATTATTTTTGTAAAAAATAATAAAATAAATACTTATACATAATACATAGGTATATTATACCTGTATATAATAATATATATTGCATATACATTATTATATTTTTATGAAAATAAATAAAAATCAAAAAATTGATTTTAAGATAATAGACTATTTTCATTTTATGCAATTTTAATTTAAATTCATTTAATATTTTTAATTCTATTTCTTTGATTTTTTATATCCGGATTTCTGATTGGTCCACATCAGACCCTTGACCCCAGTCAACGATCTCTTCTAGGTCGGTCGGGTCATGCCTCCTCTTGCGAGAGCCTTTTTTCTGAATTCTTGCGCCTGAACCCAACCATCTCTTCACTTGATTCTTGCACCTAATTGCAGCGCTCACTTCCATGATCCTCGTGGATCCCTAGGCGTAGCCAGCTCTGCCTAGGGTTCCGCATTATGATCCGATCTTTTGGGACCCTCGAGCAGCCTATATAATTTCTTCTCCCTCGCCTCCAACGCCTTTGCTCGTCCCTCATGCCACCACAGACCCTTAGCTCCCTACCTTAGAGTGACAGCTACTGGAGGAGAAGCTTAGGACAGTCAGGAGATGCCTGGAGGCTTGAAGCTCACTTCGTGGCCGGAGAACCACCGCGAGCAGCCTCCCAGCCAGACGCAGCTCGGTTGAGGCCAAGCCCCCGTCAACCACCTTCACATGGAGCTCCCGAGTTCATTTGTAGACTTAGGTACCGCTTCTTTCATTTGTATTCCCCTGTTCAATTCCACATTCTTCGTTCATGTCGCCACAGTTCCTCTGCTCTGACAACCTTGTCGGAGCCTCGCTACACTTTTCCACCCGCATCGATCTATGCATCGACTCACCCACACCTTCTTGCTAAACCTGATCACCATAAGACTCCACCATCAGGTTGATATTAGGACCCATATATCCCTCCTTTGTCTCCACCCAGAGGTCGATTCACATACTACCGACCTTCCCTTAACTTCTTAAGAAATTACCCAGATTGGAGCATAGCCGAGTCCCTTCTACCCTTTACAGGTACTAATGCACGCTTGGAGTACATACTTTGGGCCTCATCAGCCTAGGCGGAGCATCTCCAGGAGGTCCTTCACCTTCATACCCATCCAACAGCCGCTTCTTCCATCGTAGCCTCTCGTTTGACACGGAGCATGTTCACGATACTGTCAGACCTCTCCGACACTTCATTAGAGAGTCGAATCTCCTCAGATGGTCGGTTGAAGTTCGATGGAGCCTTGTTCTTGCAGACCTTCTCTCTGGCATTGAATGAGCACGATTCTTCTAGATTACATAACAGGCACCCGACAAGGGTAGCTTTGGAGATGTTAGATCTGAGCACCTGACGCATCTGACACTCACTTCCACGACAGATTCTAAATTGTCAAATGTGTGGCATGGGATAATAAGACTTGTATGCAACACCCTCCTCTGCGTAGACCACGTGCCCCATTGGGTATATTTCCTTTATGCCATTGCATGTTTCAGCTTTTAGATTTAGTCCATTAAATAAAATGTGTAGTTATAGACATTTACAGTTTAGACCTCGTACTTTTGATATTTACATTTCACTCCCTCCAAGTTTGAGCACGTGTGTGCTCATGTGTTCTTTGGGATATTTGCACAATTTTCTTGTAGCTAGACTTCTTCCTCTTTTCACGATTATACCTTATATAATGAATTTCATTTCTTTAATAGGTGTAATAATACTACTATTAGGAGCCACTTTGGCTCTTGCTCAAAGAGACATTAAGAGAAGGTTAGCCTATTCTACAATGTCTCAATTGGGTTATATTATGTTAGCTCTTGGTATAGATTCTTATCTTGCTGCTTTATTTCATTTAATCACTCATGCCTATTCTAAAGCATTATTATTTTTGGGATCGGGGTCCATTATACATTCAATGTGCTATTATTTAATGAATGAGATTTTTTTTGAATTTGCACGTATACTCCTGTGCATGGAATATTGAGCATGAACGTGAATTGGTTAGGCTTTTGGTAGATTCGACCCTAGGCTTTTATAGTGTGTTTTCTCTCTAGTCCACAAAGTTAAAATAATTGTGTTTTGGTTCTTGTGAGCTGCATTTAATTGCATGTCTTTTATTAGACTTAATAAACATTAAATTAATTCTAAAAATTGTCTTAAAATTAATATTAGCTCCTACAAGTGTTTTGTTTTATTGTAATTTTTTGGATTAATTTAATTACATTTTCTAGTTTTAAAAATTAAAAACCCCTAAAAAAGATCCTGTTTGCTTTAGAAAAATCATAAAAATATGTTAAAAATTCCACAAACATTTCTGTGTGTGTCTTTTGTTGTGTTTTAATTACAGTATTAATTTTGTTTGAAAATTCATTATAAAAACTCTTAAAAGCATAAAACAACCAAAAACTTATAAAAATCATATGACATTAAAGAAAAAAAATCTAAAAGTTGTGTTTTCAGTTATTGTTTGTAGGTCATCTTTATTTTATCATAAAATTATCACCACAATCTTGGGGCACTTTAGATATTTATAATTTTCAATTTAGTTATGGTTGTGCACTATTCTATATTTTTACCATTGTTTGATTTTTATAAAATAACAAAAAAATATGAAAAATCTAGAAAAATTACCATAAACACTTTAAAACACAAAAAAGCCAAAAATATTTTTAGTTTTATTTTCTGAGTATTTTAGCCTTTCTAAAAAATCCAAAAATAATGTTTTGTGTTCTTTAAGTGTTGTGTGCTTGCTTGTCTTAATTCAAAAAATTTAAAACCACTAAAAATTATTTTATCTTTGAAATTTGACTGCTTAAGTTTTAAATTGTTCTCCTTGTGTTCGACCCTGATGGCTATACTAGGTAAATAAAAATAGCGTTCCGCTTACATTTTTTGATTGATTGATTTTTGAGTGATTTTATTTTCTCGATTGAGTCGGCTAATTAATTAGGGTCACAAGAACCATTGTTTATATTGCTACTTAACACTGGTTGCTCGGCCACTCATCAGAATGGTGTCGTTAACGGGGAGCACGACTTCGTAGTCATTTTTCAATTTTGCTTATTTTTGTATCTATTTGATATAATTGCCATCTGACATCTGTTTGTTTCACTTTTTTGCGAGGAACCGCTCGAGGGATGCTTCGGGTTTCTATTGGAGGAGCCCGCATCCGAGGAGAAGCAGAAGGACAGAGAGAGTAATTATATTAGATAGATTAGATTTATTTTTGCAAAAATCATTATTATTGTAATAATTAGACTTTAAGACTATTGCACACTTGAACTTTTCGGGGTATGTTTCGTCAAGTACTGTTGTACTCGGGGGACCTCATTGAATTTTTCACGATTTTATCGATTTTATTTCTATTTGATTCATGAGATTTTAGCCCTTATATTTAGGACTTCTACTTGTTGTACTCGTAATTAGCTAAGGCCCCACACCTAATTGTTTATCTATTCCTATAGATCATAATTGGACTTAGCTAAAATAAATCTAAAAAAGTTAGCTTGATTAGATACTAGACCATGTACAGTGAGGAGTCACATACAGTGCTAGCAGGACCGTTGTGGCTGACACTAAGTGACTCACAAGATCGGACTCCGGTCTTATATTTGATTAGCTAGCTATTGTGCTTCACGTAATTGAAGCTTCTCATATAAGGATGATTTCCTTGTGCATCATATAGATAGTTTATTCTCTGTATTTACTTTTATGTGCGGATCATCTCGCATGTAGAGTTCTGGAGTAAGGTACACATTTCTATCTGTGCATGCATCATTGTGTTTGACCGTGCATCGGCTTTTCCGACTTCCTTCCCCTATTTTATTAGACTCAAAATAATCAAGGAAATTGAAAAATTCATTAGGCATTGTCTTATTCAAAAAATAACTAAAAAAGAGATAACCAAATAAAATTGGGACTGCTAATGCAAACTTGAATCTAAAACACAATTCACCTAAAAATCCTTGTTTTAGAGAGAGTCACCCTCTCCTTGATTGATTTATCTGCATCAAGGGAGTGACCTGCATAGTAGGTAGAGTCGTACTCTAACTCTCTTCAGATTACTGGTCCTTTGGTTAGTTGTTCTCACGTGAGGACCTCGTCGGGTAGCCAGTAATCGGTACGGGACTTCCTTAGCCGATTGGGCAGATCGGGTAGCTGCTAAATGGTCCGCACCCATACTGGCTGGGAAAAACTAGTTGTGAGATTGCGCCAGTCTCCTGGGAGCATTGGGTTCCCAAGAGCTCTCTTAATCGCTCTGATAGATTGATTGACTACCTTAATAAAATTTGACAAGATTAACAACCAAACGTTCACGGTCATCAGCTCGTGTTAAGTAAGTGAACTTGGGGTTTTACTTCTCATCTTGTTTGCATTCCAGATCCAATCTGCATAAATCCCCACATCACAATGATGGAAAGGAGGTCCCTTAGGCTACCCTTGGTAGTACTGCTTTCGAGTACTTCTCTCCATTCATCTAGGATGGCTTTAGAGAGCTCAATCCCTCTCTCTGAACTCGAGTTCACTACTACCCTGTTCCCCCTCGATCACCCTTCTACAATTCATGAGGTGCTAGAGCAGAGACCAGCACAATTATATGTTCATTTGATAGCACCTGAGTTGGGGTCTTTTGCCTTTGTAGTGACCTAAGAGATGGCCACCAATGAGAACAGAACCGATGGGCAGCCGCAGACTTCTTCTTATGTGCTAGACTAGGCCGCCATCAACATTACCATGCTTGCATATCTGGAGACTGTGGTAGTCATAGATCAGGAACCAAGGAGATATTATGGATGTAGTGAAACGATAGCTGACACAGATGCGAGCAGGCAGAGTAGAGTTGCATAGACCAACCGGTGGAGAGATACCATGGCATGAGGGCAGAGACGGACGACCCGAGGAGCCATAGGAGCCAGCGAGAGCACCACGGATGATGAGGCACTTGCACAACCCTGGTGAAACCCTCACACATAGATGGATCCAATTGTCAGAGATCCTTAGTGACTTTGAGCTTTGCCCCCAGACTTTTCAGTTGTTATCCAAGTTCCATGGGCTAGCCACCAAGGAGTCATACCTCTTCTACAGGAATTTGAGATGATTTGTAGCACGGTCCATGACAGATTTGTGGACGAGGTCATGATCAAGATGATTGACTTCCCTTCTCCCTAGTTTACATAGAAACCTACATGCTGAAGTATTTGGGGAGGTACGCCACCATCCGGGAGCATCTTCGTACCGAGTACTTGGACAAGTACTATCCACTCGACCAAACCAATGCAGCATAAGCTATGATTAACAATTTCACCATGATCTAAAACGAGCAGTTCCATAAGGCTTGATATCGATTCAGAGAGCTCATGAACTAGTGTCCACATCATGAGATATCTAAGCCCAACCTTGTTCATAGCTTCTTCTGTGGGATGAGACCGAAGCTGTAGTGGCTAGTGAATGCCTCATGTGGAGGGTCCTATTTTGCCAAGGAGGAGGATCAAGTCTGGGCCATCTATGAGTAGATGGGAGAGAACTACATAGTGAGTCGTTGGGTTGAGACCATCCCCGCCCGAACCGCAGATGCTAAGACCATATGTAGATTTTTGAGGAAAAATATCATTTTCCAGTTTGGGGTACCTAGAGTTTTAATATCCTACGGGGGACTCACTTTATTAATGACAAGGTAAGGGTAATTGCTAACGAGTTTAACATTGACCATCGGTTTGCCACTCCATATCACCCTCAGACGAATGGTCTTGCTGAAGTATCGAACAGGGAGATCAAGACAATATTGCAGAGGGTTGTCTGCCCAGACTGGAAGTATTGGCCATAGCTTTTGGACTCAATCTTGTGGGCCTATAGAACTTCCTTTAAGACACCTTTGTGTACATATCCATTTCGTCTCATTTATGGCAAACCATGCCACTTGCCTATGGAGATCAAGCGTAAGTTACTTTGGGTTGTTACAAAGTTATTATTGGATCCTAAGAGTATAGGAGACCAGAGGAAAGCAGAGTTGGCAGCCCTAGAGGAGTTGAGAGATGCATCCTTTTTTAGTAGCCTACAATATAAGTATAAAGTGAGGATATGGCATGATTGTCATATAAGCCATAAACAGTTTGAGCCAAATCAATGAGTATGGCTATTTTAATGCTAGGTTGAGATTATTTTCAGGAAAACTACAAAGCAAATGGAATTGACTAAACCATGATTTGATCAAACCAACGTGTAGTTAATAGGGGTATATTGGAAAAACAACCCCCACCTCCTCTTCCTACCCATCCTCCTCCTCCAGTGCATCCTCCTCCTACACCGTCTCCTCCTCCTCGACGACAACAGAATCTTTTGGAACAACTCGTTCTCCTGGAATTACAACTTGCTGAAGGAAATCAATGCGATCAGAGCAGGAGGAGAGCATGCGGAGGGGAAGGAGGTAATGGAAGGGGATAACAGTCAGGGGAGGTGGAGGCCAGGCAGAGGGGGAGGATGTGCTTGAAGTTGGAGAACGAGTTCAGGAGGAGGAGGAGGTGCTGGAGGGGGAAGAGGACATGTAGAGGAGGAGGACGACGTGATGGAAGATGGAGGAAGAGGCCGGGTAGAGGAGGAGGTGTTGGAGGGGGAGGATGGGAACGTGCTGAGACGGAGGAGGTGTTGCAAGATGGAGGAAGAGGGTGGGCGGAGGAGGAATTGGAGGGGGAGGAAGAGAGCTTGTGAGGAGGAGGAGGAGGTGTTGGAAGGAGGAGGAAGAGACTGGCGTATGGGGAGGTGCTAGAAGGGGTGAAAGAGGGCGGCAAGGAAGAGGTGCCAGAGAGGATGGGGGTGGGGGGATGACTGACAGAGGGAGATGGGGTGCTAGAAGGGGAGGAGGTGTTGGAGGGGGATGAATAAGGCTGGCAGAGGGGGGGGGAGGATGGACGGAGGGGGAGGAAGTACTGGAGGGGGAGGAAGAAGGGATGGAGGGGGAGGGGCGGAGAAGACAGTGGTCGAAGGAGGATGAATGGCTAGAGGGGGAGGAGGGAGGAAGAATGGAAGGAGGAAGTACAAAAGGAGAAGAAAGGCATTTCTACCCTCATTTTTTTCTAATTCCCCTTGTATACCCAAAGTTAACGTACGTTTGAGATGAGGATGTACGACAACTACCCTGAGGGGTACAAGTGATCATTAAGTTAGGGACTGAAGTTATATTCCAAAAAGGGGAGGAGTATAACTGATATTGCAATATCTCGAAGGGATACAACTAGTAAAAACCCTATCTTAAAATATAACATGCACACAATAGTAAAAGAACACCTATACCTGTAAAAGATACGTATTTATATTTATAATATATGACAAAAATCCCAAAATATGTATATATGACATTATTTGCATTCATGCGTTACGTTATTTTACTAATTCATGTAGAATACTTTATAATTTGAGTTTATTTTATTTTTTATTTTATATTTTCTTTTATTTTTGATTTTTGCAAGTTATATAGCGTCGCCATATGGTGGGTCAACATCATGTCTTCCCCTCACATGGTTGTGTTCAACTGGACCATTTCCGCAACCGTTGCCACCTTCGCAATAGCATACGCCATTGGCTTCATCCAATCCACGAGATCCAGCCGATAGACCATCATGGTGGGTCACGTGCCTTCATGCACGTGATGTAAGGTTTTCTCGAAGACCCATGGAAGTTCTCTAAATTTCGCCCAAACCCCTATAGTTGGGGAAGCTTGTGGTGCTATTAATTGAATAAAAGATTGAATTGCTGTTATTTTGTAATGGATTTTTGATATTATACGCCTCAGAGATATAGACCTGAATTTGTGCAAAAGAATTTTGAAAAATATCAAGAAATGAAAATTAATTTGTGTGGAACTTGATCGCTTTTTTAGAGAACCTTGAAGTTAAGATGCACTTTATTTTGAAGTTTATCGATGAGGCGATTGGTAAGCGATTAATAAGGAGGTTTGGAGAGTATCATTCAGGATTTAAAAACTCAGATCGGACTGACCAGTCGGACCAGTTAGATGGGAAGCCGACCTCGACCCGGTCAGTTCGGTCGGTTTTAAGAAATTAATTTAAAAAAATAGAAAATAAAAATTCGAATCCGACAGATGGTTAGACCAGGTTAACCGGGGTGGTTGGATCGGATTTACCCATATTGACTCAGTTTTGATGGTTAGTATATTTTCAGAAAATAAAGGTTTAAATAATGAAATTATAGGATTTTTATCACTTGTGCCATTCTTAACTTCGGCATTTTCAGTTATGTCTCTCTTTTTTGGAATATAACTTGTGACAGTACTTTCTTAGAGTAATTTCTAGAAGTAACTATGAATAAATTATTATAATATTATATTCATATTGAAAATGTGAGACAACTTTTTGTAGATTTTTACTCGAAATAGACAATCATGTTATTCTATTGAAAGATTTAACATTTTAAATGATTAATTTATTTTTATATAAATATATATTTACATATATGTATCCGATTTTATCGGTTCGATCGATTGGACCAGTAAATTAAGCCCCATCTGATTTTTTCTGAGTCGATAGGAATGATGACATCATGCTGACATCATCAATGGTCCGACCGGTTTGGATGACAGTCCGATCCGATTGGACCAAATTTAAGACTAATCGGTTCAATGTCTGGTCCAATTTTTAAAACGTTGGTATCATCTCATACGGAAAGGCTAAAGAAATTATCTTAAATGTCATTTTGGAATTTCTACTCACAAACCCTTGGGATCATCTCATACCGAAAACGTAAAGCCAAACCCTTGGGATCGTTTAAAGAAAACAATCTTATTTCTATTAAAACAAGCTCTTGAGATATTCCATTTAGAAAGGGAGAATGTTCCAACTTGATAGCAATTCCATTATTCAATTGAATACCCCCAAATCGACACCACAGGATGTGGAGTAGTAGTTGGCATAATCTTCTCGACAATAAATATTATCATATGAAAATTGATGCTACATCTTTTATTCTCTTTCGAATTATTGCGAATTCTTTTCTAAGTGGAATATTCTGACCGTCCACATTAATTTTTCTTTGAAACCGACGTTTATTGTGAGGTCTTCGAGGGGAAAAAAAGATGCATATTGAGCGTGCATAAGTTGTCAATCTATCTTATAGAAATAGTTTGGGAAGTAGAGATTACATGTCGCTATTGCCATAAGTTTATCCCATTCTAAGTTCCAACTAAATAATTATAGAAGTCTTGTCAATATCCTAATGACACAGTGAGAACGACTGAGAAAAGGACTGGATTTGGTTATTGTTCGACACATCATTTTGATTTGATTGATTCAATTTGAATACTATAATTGACTACAGATGCTGAGAGGCATTCTGTTTTATCTAATGTTTATCAGTATGATAAAATTTGACATTCGGTGTTGTTACTTTTATATTCATTTACTTACATTTTTAGCAAAGGATTCATGGAGTCTCGAGTACATAAAATTTCAAAGAAGAAAGCCTAACCTCATTTATTTGGAGAATAGAAAAAAATCATGGGTTTTCTTTTTTTCTGAAAATATGTACCCCATTTCCTTATTAAACTACTTATTCATGGCGTGACCATTCATCTTTCTTTCTTTCTTTTCTCTTTGACTAAATGATCGAAATTCATTCATCAAAAATATAACACCCTTCCACCCTCAACACCCAACTAAACAACCAACCAATGCTCAGCATAGAGCAAGCCAAGAAGTGTTTAAACTTTATAGAAGACGCTCATCGACAGAAAGTAAAGCCATGAAAGGACCTAGGGATGGGTTGGCGACATCATCAACTCAAGAGACCTGCCCTATCACATGGGAGGATTGAGGAGGATGTAACTTATTGACAAGTGCACGGGTGCTTCATCGATGTGGTGGTTACTTCAACATTTTCCCTCCAAGAAGATGTACAGATTATTGTTGTTGTTGTTGTTGTTGTTTCTGTTTACACTATAAATTTCACAGTAACTACCTCTTATTTCACCTACTTTATTCCCGAACGCTTGAGTAGTGAAGAGTGACTTTGTGCACTCCTTAAAAAATGAAGCTTCCAAAAATTTGAAAAAAAATAAGTTGAAGGAAAAATTGAAAATAGAGCTTCTAAAATGCCTCATTTATTTTTAGATAAAATGAAACGACTTTCTGACAAACTAAACAATCAAAATAAGATTGTATGTAGAGCTGGTGGGATCTCCCTTTCTTCCAAATGTATTAACACAATTATCTCCCTAGCCCTTCAAATGACGATCCCCACATTTTATTACAACAATAGATGGAATCCAATTAATACGTGATTGCCTTTTATGTACTTAGATTTGTCTTTGTTTAGTAGGAGGATTCTTGAAATTAACCAGTTCCCATTGGTGGAGATGATAGGGAGGAAGCTTGATGCAGATGGAAGGCAACCTATCTTTTGTGAGGTGTTAATCTTGTGTTGTTGAAATAAGTTCTAGCGACTGATTCTTGTTTTCTTCATGTCCACCTATATGTTGTCGATTGCGGTGCATATTCAACTTGAGTCCTTGATGCATTGTTTCTTATGGTATAACTTACATATATAACTATTATATAAATATTATAAATGGAGCAAGTTTACATCGAAACAGAACGCAAGCGGGCAACAAGCTGCGGCAGTTGAGAAGCAATGACACAATTGCTTAAAGACATGAGGTTGGTAGTTTTACGGCTTTGAGGAGATGAACAAAGCTCTACTAGTGAAGTGGATTAGGATAATTTGAGGGAAGGGTTATGAACTATCAACAACATTGGCACTAGCTTGGAAATTGATTTGGGTAGAATTTGTCTCTCTACAAGCTTCTACCATGGTATCTTCTCTACCTCAAAATGAGTTGAGGTCACTACAATAAATTGTGTGAATAGTGAGATATTTTTTAAATATGCCATTTTTTTGTCTATTTTTAAATTTATAACAAAGAATAACACTCAATGGAAAATGAGATTTTCCATCTAAAAATAGTGATGAGTGACATATCCATTATCATAACACAACCCATGATTCATATATCAGCGACCATTTCTTTTTTTTGTCAAAATATAAATTATATTTACCAACACTTGGTGCAATTTCAATGACAAAGACGATTGATAATCATGATATTTGAACCACCACAAGTGACATCGCTAATTTCAAGTTGGGATATTCTCATTTCTCAATGCATAATATTTGTTGTTATTTCTTTAACAACCGATAGTTTAATGACGTATTCCAAAGTATGCATATTTTGTTAAAATGAAAAGCTATGATTAAAATAATTCAAGTTGCATTATTCATTTATTCAACAAGAAGTTTAAATGCTTTCAACTATTTTTAACTTCAAGACATTGATCGAGTAAAATTTTCACCAACATTGTGGCATTTTTCTTGAAGGTAGTTAAATAAGGTTACCTCAGATATATTGTGCAATATGCTCAGCCTTATATGACTTATTACTTTACTGAATTTTTAAAAAGTGAGGAAGTTGATCAACAAAATGATATCCTATATTCATATATTTGAATATAATTTTTTTAAATGCCATTATGGTCGTAACCATATTTTGAAAATTTTGCAATCAATATCAATCTATATTTGGATTCGAAAATTCAATTAAATATTCGAATATGGATCTACCACTACAACAAAATTGACCTATAGTGACTTTTTTTTCAAAATCCCTCACTAAATTAGCCGTTGTTAAATATATAACGACGATATTATTTGTCGCGAAATGAATTTCCATAGTCAAAATTAGTTATGATTATCATATATGTGGTTATATCATTACAACGATCCATATAACGACGTTTATCCATTGCTATTTTTCAAAATATCAACTAATCATCGCTATTTTTTTAGTTCAAAATTTAGCGACGACTAATTAGAAGTTTAATAAATAGCAACGAATAAGTGTCGCTATGTGGACTGTTGCTAATGATATAACGACATATATGATATTCGTTGTTAATTTTAAGTACGAAAAATCATTTCGCAACGAATACAACAAATTTAAGCTATAGTGACGGTTTTTTCAAAATCCATCACAAAATTAGCCGTTGTTAAATATATAACAACGATATTATTCGTTGCGAAATGATTTTTCGTAGCAACGAATATCATATATGTTGTTATATCATTCACAAATGACCACATAGCAACGCTTATCCGTTGCTATTATTCAAACTTCTAATTAATTGTCGCTAAATTTTGAACTAAAAAATTAGCAACGACTAGCTGATATTTTGAAAAAGTGCCATTATAGCTCAATTTTGTTGCAGTGATATCATCATTATATATTTAACAACAACTAATTTAGTTATGAATTTATAAAAAATAGTTCACATAACTCAATTTTTTAGTGTATCTACCCATAGATTTTCAGGTATGGTAAGACTTCATATATATCTAGTATGTTTTCCTCGTTAATTACTACTAATTGATGCATCGATCTTCTGGCTCATTATCTAATCATCTTCCTAACAATCTTCTACTGAGGACACATCACTTGTGGGCATAGATATTTATCTATACAGTAACAAAAAAATACCACAGATATCATCCACAGACATAACTAGGTCAACTTTCTATACTTAAAAGAGAAAAACCCTAAGGGGGTGTTTGGGTAGTGGGTTTAGGTGGGTTAAACTGGTTGCAGGTAACCCATTTTTGGGTTTTAGTGTTTGGATAGAGGGTTAAACTGGGGGTGGGTTATAAGTGGGTTTGGGGTGATGTGATTGTATTGGAGTTTGAAAAAGTAAGAAGTTATTGTGATGTGATTGTATTGGAGTTTGAAAAAGTGAGTAGAAGTGGAGTAGTTTATAATTTTTATATGATATGATGGTATAGTATATTATTTTTTGATGGAATTGATGATGGAGAATTGATTTATTTAATTTTTTTAAAAAGATAAAAAGTGAGACCCACGTGGAGGGAGAAAATATGGAGTAGGGGAGTAACCCGATACAAGAACACACCCTAAATCAATTGCCTCCCAAAACACCATCTACCTTTCCAACCAATATCAGCTGTATCATGCACCTGCTTATCTCACGCAGACAGCGATCCCTTCTCCACTATCGACAAAAACCATCATCTTAAAGCTCCCATCATCCTTTCCCATCAAAAGCTTCCTGGTGAGAGATGATGGGTTCCACCGGGCGGATAGACACCAAAGAATGGTGGAGGAGGAGACCACACCCACATTGAAGCAGAGAATGAGACGGGTCGAGATGGGTTGTGGGGCATAACTCGAGGGATTGATTGATCATTAATCAGAGATGGGCGAAAGATATATCTATGTATCGTGTGTGTGCAACCATCGTATCATATCATCCTCCGTCTACGTACAGTCCAGTGCGGACATGGACGATTCCGGTTCCACCTATTAATTATGCAGTAGATAGGGAAAATAATGGTGCAGAGGAGCACATGCAGGTGCACATGCACATGAACGTCCACGGGTGGGGAACACCGGAACCACCGCCCGCATGCAGCCCCACTCGACGTTCAGTCAACGTCCCACAATTGGTTCTGTCGTTAATTAACTAACATATGCTCGTGTCCCCTCTCTGCTTCTCTCTGATCTCGGGAATGCATGCATGGAGGTCTCCTTCTGCTTGTTTAATCTGGTGTTGTATAGGTCTACTGTCGTTATTTTATACTGTATATTTTACTCTGGAAAAGAAAAAGTAGACAAAACAAGCAGTAGCAGCAGCTCCCTGTACAGGTAGTTCAAGGCCTTAGGGTTTTAATTAAGATGTGAGCGCTTTATCCCCATTATAAAAGAAAGAGATGTATACGACTGCACCACATATTCAAGACATCTTAATAACATGTACATAATGACAATGTTGTGGCAGCTTATTGCAGTACAAATCCCTGCCGAGATCTCAGCTGATAATGCAAATGCAAGGTCCACGTATAGGACCCGGATCGTCTGCAGTACTGCTGACTCTACAGTAATCGTACGAGCCGCTCGATCTCGAGCGGCCTGCGCAGTTACTGCAGAGAATGCAGTACCACAGAGAATCCTCTCGCGCATGTATATATACTTGGCAAAGTGCCACTTCTAGACATGCTAATCCAACTCAGAGAGTATCCTCCATTGTAACTGGAGTTATAACAGATGTGCTGTAATGTTTTTTTTGGTGAACTCAATCCATAAATCCAACCTTATAGCTTGGATTTTAGATTCATACTCCACATATCCTCAAAATGTTGCTCCAATCCGACCTTATTTGCTATTTTATCTTAATGGTCAAACATTTAGTCAAGAAACAAGCAACTTAAATTTCATTTAAAAAGAACCGAATGCTTGACCATTGAGATGAAATAGGAAAAAAAGGTCAAATTGGAGCAAAATTTTGAGGATACATAGAGTATTAACCTAAGATTCAATCTATAAGGTTAGCTTTTTTGATTGAATTCGCAACAAAAAAAGACATTACAGGACGTCTGTTATAACTCTAGTTACATCGTAGGATCCTCTCTAAGTTCAACTTTCTACCATCGGTGGTCTTACACCTGTCCTTCAAACACTTCTTTTTGCACATTGTTAGTCTTGGATTCCATAGCTATGACCATGCTGTGCCATAAAATTAGCTTATGTTTATAATAATTTAGCAACTAATGTTAGGATTCCATGCATTGCTATATCTTCGAATGTTAAATATATAATAACGAATGTTGTTAATTGTAAAATTAACTTTTATTCTTAATCTGGCCAAAAAATCTACCTTGACTTATTCGTTGAAATATGCATAATTAATCATTGCTAATTTTAATACATTTAGAAAAAATTGACGAATAATCGTCACTATGAGACTGGTTACTAAGACTATAGCAAAGAATAGAATATTCTTTATATATTAAAAAACCAAGTAACGAATAATATCTATGGAAGATATTACGATGAATATTAAATCATTTGTTGTAATTGGTCAACTGTGGCTCTTCCTCTTTGATCTATACTTTGCCTTTGCATTTCGATTATATACCTTGCATTTTGCTATAGTGCGATTGGATGATCTTCATGGCGATTGTATGGTGTCCACGATTTTTTAAGATTATATATAGAAGTTCTTACGCAATGCTTTTTTTGCAGACATTCTGATTATATACACTGAGCAATATATAAAATGTATGCACGGAGTTACGGTCACTGTAATAATGCGAGTAGCAATAGTTGTTATTGTAGTACTATTCTCAAAATTGCAACACTACATAGATTTCTCCCTCCCAAGTAAGTACTTTTTTTAGTAAGTAACAATATTTCAATCCAACATGACACTCTTTAATTGGACGTATAATAACTTATTGTATTCTACCTTTAATATGAACTAAAGTTATTCTAAAAGTTTTGTGAATTGAATTGACCCTGTTTTTTTGTGAATTTTTGCATGTGACATGTTTTGGGGTTTTATGACCTCCACTCTAGAATAACATTTTTCTTCTTGATTAAATAGGGACAGCTCTAGATTCTCTAGGTAACTCTTTATGAGTTGAGGGAGACGCAATAACAAAATTTGGATTTGAATTTAATTAGGACAATTGCAACTATCTAAATGCACGAATCCTAAGAGGCATACGAGAAAAATAATTCTTCCAATTACTTTGAAGAAACAATACATTTCTAATTTTAGCTCCAAACATTGTCACTACCTTCAAACAATGGATTTAATAAGTTTTTGCCTCGGTCCATCCCCAACCTAGTAAGCTACCCTTTGCGCTTGTACACTACTCACTTCTATCCAGCTTGCTACATGAATGCATCATTCTTCTCCATCAAGTACTTGATGGTAGAGTTATTATCTATTTTATTTCTTTGTTTTATTTTCTCTTTTTTATTTTCTCTCTCCTCTTTCTCTTCTTTCTCTTTCCTCCACCTTCCTTCTCCTTCCTCGTTCCACTTCTTCCCTACGCCTCTCCTTCTTCTCCCTCCGCCCAATGACCTGGTCATTGGGTCATTCGGCCAACCACCTCCTCCTTCAATACCTATATAAGGAACCCCACTCCCTCTCTCCGTAATCATCCGCCATTACAACCTTCGTCTCTAGTCGAGTTAGAGAGAGGGTGAGGAAATGAGGGTGATAGCCTCATAGCATCTCCATCTCCAGATATTCCAAGAGCCAGCTCTGGCATGATCCACCGTCGGAGTTGAGCTCCACTCCTCCGTACTCAGACTCCTCCACACTGAGAGTAGCAGGAAACAACTTGGAGCTCAGTGGAGCTCCGACTACAAGTAATTTCTTCCATCATCCCACTTTGTTAATGAAAGGTTTAATTTCTACTATTAGAATGTTAATGAACCATTCATTAATTTTATAATTTGGTAGAGTCTTCTAAATGTTAGATTACTATATGAAATATATCCATGATAACTCTTTATGATAGGTCTATTCCAGGATTCATGTTTATTTCCAACATTCAGAAATAAATAATGAGTGTATTCTAATATCAAGGTCATAGAGACATTCTATAAGACTAAGGGCTCTCTCACTGAAAATATGAAGTCTATCCAATAGAGATTGTTGCAACGATTGCATCAATATCCATGTTGACGACTATTAAACCTTATGATCAAATGTTTAAATATTCTAAAACATCTGCAAACAATTGCAAGTGTTATTAGAAGAATGAGACACAATTGTTAGACTTTGATGTTATCTAGTAAGTAAGTCGATTTCACTGATGATCCATAGATGTATATTATTCTGATACAATATCCGAGTCCTTCTCTAAGGATCTTGGATAGTCCAGATAGTCATACCATCAATATGTCGGCTTATTGCAGTATTGGCATCCATCCAACTCTTTGGATGTTATATGGAAGTCATAGAAGTACAGTCAACTCTTTGACTTCCCATCTTACTTGGGTCTGACCCATGCTTCCACTACACTCCCTTCATCTACAAGCAACCATCGCCTAAGACAAAGGGTCTCTTATATTGAACACAAAATATTTCAATAAAAGAATATTTCAACATGCTTCATTCAATTCATACAATATGAATATTATGAATATTATGAAGCTTCATGAATGACTAGGGTATAGATAGTTGAATGATGACACTCATAGTATCTACATCCATCTTAAATCTTAAAGACTTTTGATTCAGGAAGGTAATCAAATATTTTGAGCACATCATCTTTTATCTAGCAACTATTCTACATAATGCAGTTAACCGTGTCATTAATGATTCAATGTCGAGAGCAGGTATGTAAGCCAAAACATCTTATATTTTATAAGATTTATATGAAAATTATGATCATCATCGACATGATACTTTCAAAGCACACTCGATGAGAGATCAAGATTATAAAGACACACAAACCCTAGGTTGTTGTTTTATCATCTATTTAATTATCATTCCTCATTATTATGAGGAAACTTACATATTGCAACTACATACACTATGTGTCCAGTTGCAAGTACAATATCTTGATCATGGATCCAATCCATGATATTTTACTGATTATTATTGAGTATAAGATTGAGTGGGTTTAATGAGGATTAGTTGACCTAAGATATTTGCATAAATACATACTTTACTCTGATTTAGGAATATTTATATCAAAGCTGCCTTGCCTTGTCCACTCTGAAAGTTCATTCCCTTATTTACTTTCAAAGTAAGAGATATTATTAAGATTATATCTCAAGCGAGATCTGGGATCTCCTTTCTTATCGTTGTTACATCCCAATAATATGAGAAACTATAAATCGTATAAAAAGAAGCAGGAACTCATTCTTCCTTACAAGTCCAACTTGGATTTTCCAATTCAGTTTTCAAACACCTGACCTGAGAAACTCGTCTCCTGACTTGTCTTCTGAACCTGTAAAAGGAGCAAAGAAATTTACGCGGTCGTTGTATCGATCAGGTGAGTTTTACTAGAAAAGAGTAATTTTTAATTAATTTTTTTATTATTTATAATCCTAAAGTTTGATGTATAGTGAAAGGTTTTATGAGTTATTCTAATTTTTTATTTATTTTAAGGATTGTTTTCAATTTTTAATTTGATTTTTATGATTTTTTATTTTAGAAAAAGTTTTGTAATTTTTTATTTAATTTTTTTATTATTTGTATGCTTTAAATTTGTTTTACAATTTTTATGAATTTTAAGGGGTTTTTAATATTTTTATGAATTTTTATTTATTTTTAAGGTTGAAAATAAGGCTTTTATTACAAACTGATGAATCCACGATTCATCGCCTTTATTCTTTTATTTTAGCTTCATTTCTTTAGTCAAACACATGTAAATAACCTCTAATTTCATGAAATTACCATTCTACATGCATTGTTAATTATACATTTTTAACACTTTTTCCATTCAAAATAATAGAATAAAGAAGAAAAGAAAAAAGAAAAGAAAAATGAAGGATGTGTTTATGCAATAAATACAGACTGACCTGAACCCTGAGAGAAGGTCAATACTTGACCTGATCGACCAGGAATAAAGTAGGGGGAAATAGGGTATTCTGTCAAAAATCCAAAAATAATTTGTACATAAATTCCTTGTAGATTTGTATACAACGTGTACCATTTTATTTGTACATAATTTGACCCCAAATCAATTATTTATATAAACAAAAGTTATAAATAAAAATGTGTTGTAAATAATAAAAATATTTGCGAATTAAAATAATGTACATATTACAATTAATCATCCTCAGAAAAAGCCGTAGAGTGATCATTGAAATACCAATTCCAGCTCCATACGAACTTCAATTGAATCAAACTCACTTCCATTATACTCTAAATTAAATTATCTTTCAAATGGTGGTTTCATATTTTGGAGTTATGGTTGAAAAGTCAGTTTTCTAGGGTGTTTTATGCAGTTTCACCATTATTTATTGTACATATTTATTCATATTTATTTTTTATATATAATTTACATATTTGTAATTATTATTTTCATTAAAAATAAAATAAAATAATATAATTTAAAAAATGTGTTTTAAAAATAATTTCCTTATGTACATGTGTATATTGTATTATATGTGTATAATATGTGTATACAACTAACTTCCTTAAATAAAAATCACTAAAAAATAAAATATCTCACATTAATTAATTAATTTAATTACGAAAAGTTTATTTAGATTTAAGTATTTAATTCATTATTTGATTTTATAGCATACCATGTATATTAGATTTGATTTTACGCCTTCAATGGCCACCATTAAGGTGGCAAGTTGATTTCCATTAATTATTTAACTTATGTAATTCCCAATTTAGTAATTATTTATTTAATTTTACCAATTAAAACCTTCATTATGTGTATATACCTTCCTTTTTCATTTTTCTTCTCTTTTTAATGGGCTTCTCCTCCTTGAAGAAGGGTGTCCAGCCTCTAAGCCGCCCGGTGACAGCGCATCAACCGTCGTTGAGGCCATCACGGCATTTCTGAACCCCGAGGTGAGATCCATTTTATTTCCCGTCTTTTTTCTTAGATAGATCGTAGTTTTAATTTTTACCTCGATTTCATTAATCTTTAGGTATTAAAAATCATCAAAAAAATCCATTACAATTTGATTCCGAACCGACACTGATTTTTTACCTCATCTCATGATCCTCACATTTTCATTTCCACCTCACGACCGATCACCTCCGATCACGTACGGTGACCGGAGCCACGGATCCATTCCATCATATCGCAAGATCCGCCCATTCGCCAACTCCATTTTTATATATATATATATATATATATATATATATATATATGAGGAAAGGGAACCTACTTTGTGAAGTAGGAAACTTACCTACTTCACATTTCATTTTTTTGCAAATTTTTTTATTTTTTCAAAAATGCCACCATGGGTTTTCATAATTAAATCCCTCTAATATTTCATTCAAATTTCATCAGAAACGGAGACTTCTATGGCCTCCATCAAGACGGTCATTTTTTAACGGTCACAGATTTGCTGTATTTTACATGTTCTGGATGAAGGCCGTAGGAGTCTCCATTTCTGATGAAATTTGATTGACATATTAGAGGGATATAATTATGAAAATCCACAGTGGCATTTTTCAAAAAAAAATAAAAAAATTTGCAAAAATTGGATGTGAAGTAGGTAAGGTTACCTACTTCACAAAGTAGGCTCCCTTTCCTCTCTCTCTATATATATAATTGTTTTTCATGTTTCTGAAACATCTTTTGTTGCAGGAAAATAAAAAAATTTAAAAAAACCATTTTTTTATTACTGTTTACATTTCATGTTTAAAAATACATTAACAAAAAATTATATCAGCTATGTTTACATATATAAGAAAAATAAAAAATATTAAAAAAAACAAAAATATGCTAGGCGAGGCCGCAGCCTGCGCCCAGCCCCGCCACTCCCAGTGGTTCCGCCGCCTAATTACTCCTCCTGCGCCATTCCACCATCTTCGCCCAGCCAGTGCGGCCCTCCTCACGCGGTCGTGCATGTGCCGCCGTGCCGTCGCCCAATGCCACGTCTCAACGTAGCTCCGACCTCCAGCTGGCCTGCGCGACCTCCGCACCGCCCATGCGAGGCCGTGTCGCCCTCCGTCGTTGCACGGTGCTCCCGTACACGCGGCGCGACACCTCCTCTCCGCCGATTGCTGATCGCCGACTACCGCCAGCTCTGCCTCGCCTCCTCCGGCGACGGTCGACCCCCTCCTCATCTTTCCAGAACGAGAAAGACAAAAAACCCTAGGGGAGGGTGAATTAAAAAAAAAGAAAGTTTGCAATAAAGACCCCTGAAGTATTCTTATTTGCAAAAGAGCTTCCGTCAGAAATATCTTTTGGTTAAATTACATTCAAGCCCCCAAAACTTCCTAGAATTACTGTAAAGTCCCCAACCTCTAGAAGATCATGTGCCACACACATGCTAATTGGTTAAATTATATTTTTGATCTTATTTTTCTTTATTTTTACATTAAGTCCAGAACTTTGAATAATTGCAATTAGTCCCCGTACTGCAGACTTTGATTTTACATGCACTTTTCATCAGCATAAATATTTTTATTATTCAAAAAATTCTCAAAAAAATGATGTAAGTTCCTTCTATAAATTTTAGCATAGTAAAAATTTTTCATCAATTTTTGTTGAGTTTTGATATATTTAAAAAATAAAAAACAGTATCTTTTTGCTGGTTTGAACTTCGAAAATTCTTAAAAATTCAAAATCTCTACTAAAAATTCCAAAAACATTAATGTAGGTGTAACCTTCCAATTTTCATGCATTAACTCTTTACAAAAACCAAAAAAATGCGAAAAACAAAAAATCTTAAAAAAATAGTAGAAAATTCTAGAAAAATCTAAAAATTCTAATTGCAGTCTTTGATTGTAGATATTGATTTGTAGTTTATATTAAAAATAATTTCCAGGATTATAGAACATTTAATCTATTTTTAAGTTGCAAAATAATCTTAGTTATGCATTGTTTGCTCTGTTTGGCACTGTTTGATTTTTAGAAAATCCCAAAAAACATCAGAAAATTATAAAACATTTACTAAAAATATTTTAAAACATATAAAACACAAAAATATTTTATCTGTAATTTTCTGAGAATTTTTTACTATTCTGAAAAATACAAAAATAGTGTGGTGTTGTGTATTGTCTATCTTTTGAGCTTGTTTAGAAAATAAAAAAAAATTCAAAACTCAAAACCACTAAAAGTTAATTCGGAAATTTGACTACTTGGATTTTAAATCGTGCTTTTTGTATTCGACCATGATCGCTATATCAAGTAAATAGAATAGCGAAAACCGCTTACATTTGCTTTGATTGATTTAAAGTGGTTTTAAAAAATAATTTTTTCTCGATTGATTGCGCTTGGTGATTTGGGTCACAACGACCGTTGTCGATTTACATACTTAACCCTATTCATCAGGCACGTCATCACAAACTATGAAGTATTTTCGATTTTTAAAAGTCAAACAGTACAAATATATATTTTATTTTATTTTTATTTCAAAGTATGCGAAACTATATTTAAAATGATAGGTTGTGCATCTTTGTGTGATTTTTATTTATTTAGTTATGATTTTTATAAGTTTTTATGTATTCTATATTTTTTATTGGTTGTAATATTTGATTTTTCTATAATTTTTGGTTTATTATGTAAAATACAGTAAAATATATTGTAGGTAATTTTTATTGGATTCTTTAGAGTGTTTTGTATTTTTCATGCTTTTCTAAAGTTTGTTATATTTTTAAAGATTTATTAATAGTAAAAAAAGTTTTTATTTCGCAAAATATGATTTAATACTGTATATAGAGTAAAATACAATATTTATACATATTTTTATTATATTTTTATATTTTTTTATGTATTATAATATGTATACGGTATAAATATACAATTTTGGGGGCGTATGTGTAATTTTTGGAAAATGCAGGAGATTTGCGCAAATATGTACAGAAGCACGTGTAGATCCCGTGTTGGCCACTATAAGGGGGCCTTCTTGCAAATATGATATCATCAGAGGTACAGTCTGCAAAAGTTCCAGTAAATGCATGTGTTGCTCACATGCTTCACCTGCCAAAGGTCCTGTTAGCGAATAAACAAAGTTTGAGGGAAAAGATGCAAAATGCCCATAAATATCAGGCTCTGCACATGAGAAGCGCGCGTAGACTTTAAGCTGTAGAGGGTGGCTTTGATGAGAGGTCATCGTGTGGCTGTATTGGCGTACGTAGGATTGTAGATGATCGTGCGGACGTGGATGGATCTCGATATGCTTCATTGTACCGTACGATCAAAAGTTGATCAGCGGACATGGACAGACCTCAGAGGATTATGTTCTTCCTCATCTTAAAATGGCGTCGACGAAGGTTGTTGCGATGAACTCGGATCTATCTCCGATAAAGAGGGACAGTCCTCAGGTGATGTTCAAGTGACGCAAGCTTCAAGTGAGGATGTAGTTAAAGCTCAATCGAATTTAGATTGTATGATGGTTTATGGATCAAGCAGTGCTTATGTTTCCAGATTACGAAGGATTCTCCTCGATACTCGATGTGAAGAAGGTTTCTTCTACAAGTCATGCTCGCTTGATAGCTAGATCTCTATGCGGTTGTTCTAGGTGCTTTGTAATTCATTAAATTCCGATGATTTATGATCGGCGGTGGTTGTCTCCTCCAGATGGTTCCCTCTATGTCCTGCAGAAGTAACGGATAACTCGAGGATTCTATCCTCGGTCGAATGTCAAGCATAAAAATGGATGAAGGAACTCCGATGGATGATAGAAGGGATTTCAGGCTCAAATCATGGTTGATTTGAGATGATAAAAACACGAATTGAATGTGGAGAACTGGATCAATTGGGATTAGATTGAAATAATTCGAATGTCAAATTTTGGTACAATTTTGAGTTTGAAACCTGGAGAGGTTTAGAGGAACAGAGAGAAGAGATAGAACGATAAGAAAATGGAGGGGCTAAGAATAGGATAGAAGAGATTGAGAAGGGATGAGAAAAAGAGAGAAAGGAGAGGAGGGAATTAGGAATCTAACCTAGAAGTGAAATATTTCCTAGGGAGGCAGAGCTCGGCGGAGCTCCTGCTAATCTTCACCTCGACACCCGACGGAGACGGAGGTTGGGAGCGGTGAAGTGAGTCGTGCGATGTTGGTTATCGTGCCAACTCTTCCAACAACCTCGCTAGGACGATAGGAGCCACTCAAGGCTGTCACCTGAACTCCCGCTCGTGGCTCACAGAGAGAAATGTGGAAGAAAATAGGGGATCCCTTGGCTGGAGGTGGGTTGGGTGTTATTTATAGATGAAGGACAATCCCATCACCATCGGCGACGATGGCACTACACGGTAGTTGGCTGAATGGTCAGCCAACGGTCGGTCGTTAGTCGGTTGGGCGGTTGGCAGCGACAGAAGAGGAGGTGATGGAGGAAATCGTTAGTGAAGAAGATTGGAGAAGGGATATGTAGAGAAAGGGAGAAGAAAGAGGAGAGAAGAAAAAATAATTTCAATTAATTAATTAATGGTTATATAAATAGATAATTAAATAAAATAAATTAATTTAAAAATAATTAAGTGTGTAATTAAATACATAATTAAGTACTTAGAGGGATTAAATAAATAAATTATTAGATAATTAGGTATATATAAATAATCAATAAATAAACTAAATTTATTAGTTAAATTAATGAAAATATTATAATAAAATAATAATATAAATTACGTTTCATTATTCAATACACTAATATGATCCCGAAGCCTGCATTTTTCATATTAGGTCTGATTTTAGAGAAACCACTGTCATTTTGTAGATAATTAAATAATATGAATTTTAAGATTGAGTTTGCTCAATTAAGAGTCCGTACGGTCGAGTTATGAGGTCCGCAAGGTAGTGGCTTCAAGGCTTCGAGTTTATTGGAATTTTGATTTAGGTTTTTCAAAAGAAATTAAGTTAATCAGATTTATAGTTAATTAATTAAAAATACAGTAAGCTTCTACGTATTGTACATGTAGACGACGAGTCCCGAACACCAAAACTCATTGGTCTTATTCTAATATTTTTTAATATTTTTAATGAATAGTATTATTAATAGGATGAAGTTTAAAAGTGAGTTTGATACATTTAGAGCTTTCTATAAATAATTACAAACCTCAGAAGTCGGCTTTTACGATTCATTACGGTTAATTATTTTTGTAACGAATTATTTTTCTGATATTTTTATAAAATAATATATACTTTTTTTGAATACTATTACAAGAGAAGTATTTTTATTTGAGAAGATTTAAGTGATGAATAAAGTAGGTGAAATATTTACATTGTGTAAAATGGATAAATTATATTTTTGGTCTTGATTTTCTTGATATTTTTATATGTTAGGTTCCTTATCTCCCCCTACTTATTTATTTTGTCGACCCGGTCAATATTGACATGGTCTCGGGGTTAAGATCACTATGTATATATTTTATATCTACATCATTATTTTTTATTTTTATCTTTATTATTTTATTTTTAATAAATTAAGTGTTAAAAATATAATATTAATATTTGTGATTAGAATTGTAATTAGTCGGAATTAATGGTTATTTACATGTATTTTACCAACAATTTTAGCCAAAATGAAATAATAAAGGTGATGAATCATGGATTCATCAGGGCCCACTACTCCTAAGGTGGTGTTGACCCGTCAATAATTGAGCCAACCGTCAACATGAATAGCATTCTCTATGTGCAATCCAATATCATTCCAATAATATGATGACTCGATATTGGGGTCACTACGGCCTTACTCTTTTGAGAAGCAAAGATTCCGATCCAGATATGCTTGTATGCTTGAGTTGTCTCTTCAGACATGTGTCTCCTACATACAATCCTTGACGATAGAACCCTTCACCTTGACGGAAGACCATGAATATCATGTATGTGATCCTCCTTATCATGTTCAAATTCTAATTAATTATTATGAATCATATTCACATAATTAATTCTTTCAAGGGAATTACAGTTCTATCCATAATAGAGTGTATAATTGGATTTATTAGTTTAATCATATTAAATCAATTATAGTCCAATCAATTAACCAAATAATAATTTTGATTGTTACTTGAAGGATGGTATAATCTCAAAAATATGTATTATTCAAAATTTTAGTAATTATAAAATATATCATGATCACTTCAAGCATTATACTTTCCTTACCTACTATCATGGCCAATACGCACAAGATGTGGGAAAGACCACTCATGAAGCAACTTGATACCCCATTGATCCCCGAAGACACCATCTTCGCCTCGGGCCAAGATAATGTGATTTGATCATTTTATATTTCAGATGATAATCGAACTTTCAATCGAAGTTATACCATATAATATTCAAAACCATTGTGATTAATATTACAAGGAGATTTGCTAAACAAATCCCCAATCTTATTAAAAAATCATTGTTTGTTGGAAAGTTTATTGTAACCAATTCGATCAAGATCAATTATCTTATCTCATTGGTTTCATTCATTAAAAATAATTATCTTTATTAAATATTTGATAAATATTTAACAACTAATTATTCCAGAATATTAATTATTAATTTTCATAAATTAATTGAATGGCAATCATAAGATTCTTGGTCAAATTTGTTAAGTTTCCAACAGCGACACATGTTTACTAAAACTAAAATCTTGAGTAAATGAACAATCAAGCAAAATAAATTTCTTTGATTTGCAAATATGATTTGCAACAGATCCAAGTGGTAGATTAACATTTATAAGTATTTTAAATTCATGTTTATCTCTTTATTACATTCCAAAACACCATTCCCATAACCATAGATACATGTCCACTAAAACAATCTTAACTTGAGAAATGGAATCAAAATCATGCAAACTAAAGCCCAACGAATTTCTAATTTAATGGGAAATATAATACAAGTTATAAATTACAATTTAGAGCATTTAAACAGGGTGACAAATCGCACAAAACAGGGTTGCATGAACAAAATACAATGAAATTTCACACAACAAAAAATTCCCTTGTCATCTTTGGTTTATGGGTCATATATGAAATCTCCAACCTGACTCTGGTACCACTTAAAGTATATGAGAATGTCCTTAAGCACATCACAGAATTGTGGAGATCACATCATATGTGATCGGGTGCGACTAGTCATACTAGTGGCTCAGGGTAGCAGAATTTAAAAAAAATGATGCGATGAAACCACATGATCCGAGAACACTTCTCATATTAATTCATCTAAATCACGTGTATGTATTAAGGTTAACTCTTGAAACATGGTCGCTATCAAGTCTCTAAATAAGTAGACCTCTGTCTTATGTCCAATCCAACGGAGGAGATGCTTGCGAGCGCGTTGGTGATATGTGTGCTCCTTGTAATCCATGTTGATGATCCAAGCGGAGAATCTCCTTATATCATTTTGTGAGAACTGATGTCTTTTTCACGAGCGAGGTGCACTGAAGGAGACAAAGATCCAAAGTGGTCAAAGCGGTGGCACAACCGTGTGGCGACGACAGCGACCCTTTCTTGGGTTTGGAGGGGATGGCCACTCTAGAATGAGAGAGAGAGAGAGAGAGTCCTGACATGAAGAGAAAGAGAGGGAGAGAGCATATTATTTATTCACTTTGAAGATCTAGGATTTATTCTTCTTATGTAATATTTTGGGAGTCCATGGATTCCAATTCATGGGCAACACAAAATCAATGGTTGAAATTGATTTGTGTTTCTTTCAATGGCCATGATTTTATTGTAAAAAACACAACAACAACAACTAATTAATTAAATTAAATATATTTAATAATAATCAATATAAATAAATTTTTATTAAACAATCTTTCTTGGAGAAATAGGAAGGAGGCGGGAGAATGGACATCCACCAATTACCATAGTCGTCCACCCTCTCCATGTGGAAGTGTGGCTTCCTCTTTCATTTATAATTGTATTTTGGATCCCATGAATATATATATCTAAAATTTACAACAACAATTGTTGGAAATAATTCCATAAAAATAATTCATAATTATTTTGTGAACATTGCAGTCATGTCATGGAAAATTTGTGAATCAATATCACAACCCAAAACAAAATGTAAATTACATGTTCAATTATTTGTCCAATATGAATTCAATTCATATCAACATTTAAATTTTAAATGTTATTTACAAATAGATCTCTCTTATATATTTTAAATCACATTTATAATATATATGATTAATATGGTTATTATTATCCACATTATTCATATATATTATAATTAAATCATATTTAGTTATCTTAGATCTCTACTCTCATATGCCCAAATAATATGAATCGCATTCACATTATTCACATCTTTCATAACTAAATCACATTTAATTATCTTAGATAACTCTCCTTGTATGGCCGAATAATATGAATCAAATTCATATTATTCATGGTAATTATATCACATTTAATTATCAATTTTCCTCAATGCTTGGATTCATTATCAACAATGAAATGATCCTTGAACTCTTTCAAGAATAATGACTTGGATGTTGAGATCATATCTGAAATCCAGATCTCCGGGACCTCCCATAGATGTTTGAGTAAATCAAAGTTGTCAATTTAATCTTCTCATTGTATCTAAATCGCATTTAGATCAATGTCCAATATTTAGACCAAGATTACATTACTTCTCTAATGAGAGGAGTCACTAAAATACAGACCCAATTCATCACTCCCTTGGGATTGAAGCATCATGGTTATACAATCATTTATGATCACATCGCCCTCATGTATTTCTAATACATGTACATCTTGTATATTGTAAGATATAGAATAAATCTAATATTTTAGATCTATTTAGGTTGTCTTCTTTAAGGTTTTATCATTAAGTTTCTCATTTGATCATTAGGAGTTTGTATCGATCATATACTTTACAAAACATATATCATACCCATGTATTGATTATATACTTTACAAAAGCATATATCAAACTCACAAATTTTGTCAAGCTTCCAAAGCGAGAATGTTATTCACAGAATTTGATACCAATATCTCATGAGTAAGCTCATGTCTTTAAGTTCAGTAATTTAACATTTATGATCCCGTTGAGAGATTGTTTTACTCACATGCCCTTGTATGCACACCAGTGCACTGGTGTATAGACCATGATTATATCATCAGCCTACCGATTTGCCAAATGCACATACTCAAACATATAGTAACACATATGTCTCCGGTCAATGAAGTGTTCCTATATTGTGACAACATACGACATAGGTCTTTGGTTATATCGATCTTACTAAGTCAACTCTTTGACCTATCTTATCTAATACCTCTGAATCTCTATTCATATGCAGAGCATCAAGAGATCAGTTAGATATGAGCACATTAGAGAAAGAATTGGCATCTCCTACTTAGGTTGGAGATCATCTCTTAATAATCATTTGACGGTATTTGATGAGTCATCAATCTAACTCTTTAGATAATCATTTGACGGACAACTAGAAATCGTATACAGTTTAACAAACAAACAACCTCAATATCAAAGAAAATATTTAATAAAGAATACGAGGAAAAAAAATGACCTAATAGTGTGAGGATCATGCTCCTAAGAATCAACCACAGAGAACTAGAACTGTTGGAATAAAGAACATTTCAGAAAATAGCTCTTCAATCTTTCTCTCATAGTATAGAGTGGAAACCAGAGAGTCAAAGGATTGTTGCTATTGTTTATGGGTTATATAACAAGATATGGGGTCCATTTATAGGTATAAAGACTCCATAGACGTTGTCTCTCAAAATGTAGCCATTGTAAACAAATAAGGAATGAAATCGGCATCAAAAATCTTCCTCAAATGGAATATGATCGATCGGGATATAAAGATGATCAATCACAATAAAATGATAGATCATGGGGATTTAGGTGATCTATTAGAATTAAAAGATGATCGATCTGAGATCTAAATTGATCGATCAGAAATATAGCTGTTGAAATTCAAATAATGATCGATCATGAAAGGAGAGTGATCGATCAAGATGATTGATTAAGTGTAAATAGTTTGATCAACGTAACTCTTTTTCTAGAAAGTCAAGGTTAAAGGGTTGAAATGCAATGTGCATGATTTGGGCCTTTTACATTTTAAGACAAATACAAAAAACATGACTCAATAAAAGAAAATATCATGTCTTCTTCTTGAGTTTGAAGTCCTTCCTTAAGTGTGATCTCCTTTGAGATTCTTGGCTACTTCTTCCCTTAATATTGAGCTCCTCTGGTTGAGATTCTTCCCTATTCAGTAGCTTTTCTGCTCTTATCCTATCTACAAGCTTTGCACACAAGTTTTGTTATCATCAAAATATGCATGCTAATGTAATAACAAATTCTCCACTCATGCATGCACACACAATCTTCCCCATTTTAATGGTGACAAAATATTTTATGTGCTTGCAAAAATAAACAATGTATGTGAGCAAAATATTATTGTAAACAATCATTTCTCGCCATTTATGACATTATAAAAAATATAAACGAATACCAAAAATTGATAGATACTAATTGTTAACAAATACCAATTGTTAAAGAGATATAATTTCTCCCATTTTAAAAACATTCTTTTTAATCCGATCCCTCTATAAACTAGAGCTCCCACTTAATCTTTGCTTAAATTCCCCTCATAAAGGTAAGAGTTAAGGGGTCATCGTCAATGCTTGAAATGCATACTTAACTAAAAAAAAGATAAGAAGTCACCTAGGATTATTGACGATGTACTTCTCCAGTCTCAATAGCTTCTCCATGGCAGTTGCATCCATCCATGGTTATGAAAGTTGTTTGGTCTTGGTAGGGTCTACATTCGTAGTTGATGTGGCCTCTGATGAGCACGCTAGGCAACTCGGGTTAAGTAGTGTCTAAGGGTCGTTGCGACCCAAATCACAAGGTACGATCAACAAGAAAAATAAGACCACACAAGAATCTATCAAAGCACGAAAATCTAATGTAAACGGTATCCTCTATTTATTTAACCTGGTATAGTGACCATGGTCAAACACAAGGAGCACAGAAATATATGAAGTAGTCGAGATCATAAAGTTAAAACTAAATTTTTATTTAATTTCTAATTTTGAAAACTTTTTTTATAGTTTTCAAAATGAAGAACAAACTAATGCACAAAGAAACCTTTACAATTTTTATTTAGGGTATAAAGGCTCTAAACCTAGGAAGAAAAATATTTTTATGTTTTTTTTAAATATGCAGGTATTTCTAGTAATTTTGTGGTCTTTTTCTGATTTTTTTTATTATATAAAAAAAGAATAAACACAAAACATCAAGGCAGTGTATAGCCTGGATTATAGAGAAAACTTAAAATATCAAATATGCTCAAATGTCCTAGATGCAATTTCTATGATAAAATAGATAAAAAAACTAACTATAGAAACAGAGATCTCATTTTTTATTACTGTAGAGTTTTTAATAATTTTTATAAGATTTTTATTCTTTTGTGATTTTTGGGTTTTTCTAAAAGATAATGGTGCAAAAATGATACTGAAGTAAGAAAACACTAAAACAAACACAAAGAAATGTTTATGGAATTTTTAGACTTTTTTTTGTATTTTATAAAATAGACAAACACATTTTTAGAGGTTTTTGATTTTTAGAAAATATCAAATCAAGTCAAATCAAGTCACAAAAATTACCTTGATATTACACATTACAGGAGCTAATGGCAATTTTTGTGGAATTTTGGAGTTGGTTTTATAAATATTTGATTCAAAAACAAGGGACACAGGTTGTAGAAACCTTTCTACAATTATCCTAAAGTTTCCAAACGAAAAATAACACAAACAAAAAGTCCAGGGGCATTTTTGCAAAAATCCCACACAATATACGTGCATGCCAATTAAATTACGTACAGAGGTATTCTTGTAAATATAGAAAATATTTCTTTCAAAAGATAAAAATCAGAAAATACAGGGCGATATATGCAAAAACACCACAAAAATCACGTACGCGTCCACGTGTATCCAGACTCAGAGGACTAAAGTGAAAATACTTGAAACATCAAGGTCTAATATGCAAAAAGTTTGAAATACAATTTTCATTGACGGACTAGAAAATAAAACATGTAAACTGCAGGGAGAATAGTACAATATACCCTTGACGAGCGTGTGCGGAGTGCGTGGGGGGCGCGTGGCGGACTCTAGACCGGTGTAGATGTGCGACTAGATCCTCTGCTGCGTCATATCTGACGTTCTAGAGAATGTCGGAGATGTGGGGTGCAGATGTATCAGGCGTCTGATCTAATGGCCAAAAGGCTACGACAGTTGGCGATTGAGATCGAATCCGGTACATGTAGGTAGATCTGAAGGAGAAGAGGAGGTCTGGAAGAACATGGTCGAGGCGGAATTCACCCGAGCCTCAAATGATCTCCTCAGCTCTGATGAACGATTAGAGGGGCTCGACAAGGTCGTGGAAGCCACCCACGTCGAATGGATGGGTCCGGTGGTGGACTGCTGGCTGGAAGTGCGTGGCAGTGAAGGTGGACGTGGATCTCTCCGACGAACCCTCTAGAGGATGGAACTTGACTTCCAGCGCATGCAAACACCTACCAAGGCAAGCTCGACTCGTAGCGAAGTTCCGATCAGGGTTATTTGAGCAAAAACGTAGAGAAGCCGGTGGGGCATGGTTCGATCTCCGGCAAAGATGATAGAGGAGATCCAGACCTCAATCTCGACTTGGTGGTCGATCCTGAGGGTGATCAGGATGCAATGCAAGATGGGGCATGCGTAGAGTGTTCGATCGGAGTAGATAGATGTAGATATCAGGGCTCCGACTAGCTGGTCGGAGCAAACGAACGTGCGGCGGCGCTAAATGGGGTGGATGGATCGAATATGGAAGTGAACTATAAATGAAGGGTTCCTGAAGTTCTAGATGAGCTCTGGATCTCCAGGCGAAGGTGGTTGATGAGGTAGTGGCCTCAACCAAGCTGTGGAAGGCTGAACGCGGTGGCGATTGCCGGCCACGTAGTTGATCTGCATGGATGCTCGACAAAATTTCGATCCGAATGGTCCCTCTGGAAGTTGTCACTCAACCAGAGGTAGCTAGGGATGGAAGGAGGAGCGAGGCACGAGCTTCTCCCCAATGGAGGCGGAAGAAAACACTTTATAGGATTTCCAAGGAGCTGGAAGAATCAGGCAGGAACACGCAACCCTTGGAAGATTAGCGCCTTCCTAGGGATTCTTAAGTTCATACATCCACTAGGAAGAAACATGCGAAGAATCAGGCAAGGGGTGGCATGACTCGACTAGGGAAATCGGGAGAAATTGGTCTGGCGAGTGGGGTCGGGTCGAGTCAAGCCTAGAAGAAGGCATTGACACGAGTCAACAGGATGACATGGACCAATTAGAAAATTCGAATTTACAAAAATAATTACAAATTTAATAAAAAAATAATAAATAATTTTAAATCAAAAGTTTTAAAAATAAGAAATGTTTTTTTTATTTTCAAGAAATTTTTCTGTGACTTTTACTTATTTTACGAAAAATGAATTAATCTCTAAACAGTATAATGTATTATACCTATGTATATTGTACAATTATTTTTATTTTGTTATTTTTACATAAATACCCTATTTATTTACAACATATTTTTAGGAGTCTTAAATAATTTTTATTTTTATTTTTATTATTTATTCACATGTATATAATAAATAGTAAATGACGTATTTATATGTGTATTTTGTACAAGTGAGAGATGATTTTATTTTAATTTTTTTATTTTTTTATTTTTATGTTATTTTTATTTTATTTTTAGGAAATAATACAAGAAGGTAAATATGATAAATTATTTTTATTTTGTCAAAAATATTTATTTATAGAGATAAGTGATATGCACAATATAAAGTAGGCCATATCTCCCTCTACTTATTTTATTTGACGATCATGTCAATGTTTGACCTTTTGGGGCTCGGGTCACTCTGTATTTCTTCTAAATACCTCCTTCCTTTTTCTTTTCCTTTATTCTTTTATCTTTTTGCACTAATACATGCTAAATATACACTATAAACAAATGAATGCATTGATAATTTATTGTATTTATACTTATCTACATGATGCTTTGCCAAGATAAATAGCTAAAATAAAATAATAAAGAGTGAGAATCATGGATTCATCACCCCCTACACTTTACCTTTTCTAGTCCCTTAGCAAACACTTATTTGAAGAAGAAATAAAAAGAGAAAAAAAAAAGAAAAAGAAGGAGAGTCAGAGTTGATTATTAAACTTGTCTTCATTAAATTGAAGTATGGAGCTAAGTCAGACCTTTGGAATATTAGTTTGTTGGAACCTTATTTGGATATAGGCTTAAGATTCAACAGCCTCTAAGTTCCACCAATCGATGGACAAGACTCCTCTACAATCCAGACCAGAACAAGTCTACATACACAAACTCTAATGACCATGAATCTTTTTTTGTACGATGTAAGTGATATGTATCTCCCCACCTCAGAAATGACAAAGAAGCAACCCCCTTAACAAGGTAATTCTAATGCCCTAGTCCAGCAGCTCTTTCCTCAAGTAGCGGGGTATTCTCTTCTAAGTTCAAGTACAACCAGATCAAGAAGAGGGGAAAGAAGAGAATGTACCATGTTCAGTGTAGCCATGTATCCCTGTAAGCTTAACCAGTGTAGCTAAGTTTCCCGCTGCAAGCTTCACGAGATGAGAATGGGTAACATAAGCTTTGCTTTATTTGGCTATATATACTCCGACATGCATTTTATTTTCAATCAGGTTTGTCCACTTTTGTGGAGTTTTTTTTCTTTTGCACATTTTTTGATGTACATATGTACAACATATGGTGCAACATATATACATAAGGACTTTTTCCTCTTGAGCCAGTATACTATCCCTCTTTTGAAGCATTATTGCAACCCACAACTCTTGTCTTTATACCTCAACACCACCAGACCAAGTTGAGGTGCACTTCCTTCACTAAAAGAAGACGAAAGGTTCCTCCTAGAAGAACTACCCTTGTATGCTACCCCAAGACAAAAGAAACTGCCTCCTCACCACCTCATCCGTAGAGAGTTATGTGTAAGGTGTTGGTGCAAGTAAAGCCATTGTCTGTGAGAGTCATATGTGCGTTGTTAAATGCTCTAGTTAGGCTCATCAAGATGACATGTGATCATAGCCTACTGGACTCAAAGAAATAAGTCACTAATGGACCTGAAAAGTCTTATCCCCAGATCCTATAAGGTTCCTCTTAGAATTAGGTAGATTAAGGTCTCAACCAAACTCCATTTTCCAATTTAATTTTAAGATGGTTTAAATATCAACCATGATTCAGAAGAATGTACAAATATTTACATAAATCTTTTTATGCTAAGATTTTGAAAATGTGCCAATTTTTTGAAAATGTTTGAATGTATGCATGAACGCAGAAGTTTTGCAAAGTATTTAGAAATATTTACATAAAGATTTTTGCAAACTTTTATTTTTCAAACATTTTACAAAATTTTGTACTATATACATGAAGGATATGGTCAGATCCTTAAGCGCATCACGGAAGCGTGATCGTCGTATCAAATACGACGAAGAACGACTAGTCGTACTAATTGTTCTATGCAGCGGAAATTAAAAAAAATTCATGTGACGAAACCACATGATCCAAGAACACTTCTCAGATCGTTTCATCTAAACCACAAACAAGTATTAGGGTTACCTCTTGAAGCGTGGTTGTGATCGAGTCTCTAAACAAAGAGACCTCCTATCTCAAGTCCGATCCGTCGGAGGAGACGCTTGCGAGCGCGGGGATGAATCATGTGCTTCTCGCAATCCATGTTGATGATCCAAGCGGCGGATCTCCTGATCTCGACACACGAGATCCGACGTCTTCTTCACGAGCAGGGCACGTCGAAGTAGACGGAGATCCACGAGCAAACCATCGGACAGCATAACGACGACGCTGCAGCGATGGAGAACCTCTCTAGTGCATCTATGGTGGATGGCCACATGAGAGGGAGAGAGAGTAGGAATGTGAAGAGAAAGAGAGAGAGAGAGAGAGAGAGAGAGAGAGACTTGTTGTCTCACTTGTTGTGTGTAAAGAAGAGCAAAGGGGTGCCTCTCCTTTTATAACATTTTGGGATCCATGGATCTCAATCCATGTGACAACACAAATCAAATGGTTCACATTGATTTGTGTTTCTTTCAATGGTCATGATTTGTTCCTAAAAACACAACAACAATGAATTTAATAAAAGTCAAATATATATTAAATATAATTTGATTTATATCAAATCAATCTCCATTGGAGAAATAGGAAAGGAGGCAAGCCTCCTTCCATAAGGAGAGTGGACGACCACCACATTCCTTATGGAATTGTGGCCGTTCCCTCTCTTTATTAGGAAGGGAGCCTCCTTTCTCTATGCGATTGCATTATCTCATGATTCTCTCCAATATTCGCAACAACTTTTGTTGCAAATTATTTCACAAAAATAAATCCAATTTATTTTGTGAACATTGCAATCATGCCATTGGAAATTTGTGAATCATATTCACAACCCAAAATAAAATGTAAATTACATTTTCAATTTAATGTCCATTGTGAATCCAATTCACATTAACATTTAATTAACAAATGTAAATTACAAATAGTTCTCTCTTATATATTATAAATCATATTTATAACATATATGACTAATATGGATATTGCAATCCCCATTATTGATATCCATGATAATTAAATCACATTTAATCATCTTGGATCTCTATTCTCTTGTGCCCAAATTATATGAATCACATTTACATTATTTACATCTTTGATAATTAAATCACAATTAATTATCTTAGATAAGTCTCTGTATAATATGAATCAAATTCATATTGCTCATGATAATTAAATCACATTTAATTATCAATTTTCTCAATGCTTGGATACATAATATCAACAATGAAATTATCCTGAACCCTTTCAAGGATAATGCGCTTTCTCCGCGAATACTTGGAGATAAGGACAGGGCGATTGTATTGTTCCATGTATAGTGACTTGAATATTGAGATCATATCTCAAATCCAGATCGTGGGCCTCCTAGATGCTTGATTAAATCAAGACCGTAAATCTAATCTTCTTATTGCATCTGAATCACATTCAGATCAATGTCCAACATTTGGACTAAGATCAGATTACTTATCTACTGAGAGGAGTCACTAAAATCCAGACCCGTTTCATCACTCCCTAGGAATGGAAGCGTCATGGTTATACAATCATTTGTGATCACATCACCCTCATGTATTCCCAATACCATTACATCCAGCATACTGGAAGACTCAGAATAAACCTGAAGTATTAGATCAACTTTACACTGTCTACTTCATGGTTTTATCAATAAGTTTCTCATTCGATCATTGGGAGTCGGTATCGATCATATACTTTCCAAAAGCATATATCATACCTAGATCTTGATCATATACTTTTCAAAAGTATATATCAAACCTACAATTTCAGTCAAGCTTCCAAAGCGAGACGACCGTGCACGGAATTTGATTCTTCCCAATATCTCATGAGTGAGCTCATGTCTTCCGGTTCGTAAATGAACCTGTATGATCCCTTTGAGAGATCGTATTACTCATATGCCCTTATATGCACACCAGCGCGTCGGTGTGTAGATCTTGGTTAGGTCATCAACCTATTGGTCTGCCAAATGTACATATTCAGACATATAGTAACACATCTGTCTCTGGTCAGAGGATGCGTGCCTATATCGTGATAGCACACGATATAGGACTTTTGGTTATCTGGATCTCGTTAAGTCAACTCTTTGGCCTAACTAATCTGACACCTCCGAATCTATATTCCTATGCAGAGGACCTGCATCAACAGGTCGGTCAGATATCAGCCTTTAGAGATAAGGATTGCCGTCTCCTACTCAGGCTGGAGATCATCTCTTAACAATCATTTGATGGTGCTTGATGAGTCCATAATCTAACTCTTTAGATATTCATCCAAGCACCAGCCTCTATGATTCAACAGTTGAATCAACAGCTGTATGATCATCAAGATGGACATGGTACATAACCCTAATTGTACTAAGGGACCTATTATACAAATTATTTATTCTTCATTTCAGATCAGGGAATGATATTTGCAATAACATTTATTGCATAATGGCTCGCATGTCCAACAATCTCCCACTGGCCCAAAGAGCCATTAATGGACTAATCATTTAAACCCACACTCATACGACAATCATAGGCTATTTAAAATATCTAGGTAAGCTAATCAGTCACTTTGTTCCCGCGAGACTATGCCAAGTCCTTTTGCGGCACTTGCATATCCCCAGTAACAGTGCTCACATTTAATGCAAATGTTGCATCTCATGCAACCAATACTCAATTTTGTTAGTCATAGTGTCCTTGACACTACAGCTTAACAATTCTCATAATCAGTATTTCCATAATCCTTATCAGAATACCCTTATTCCTGGAGATCACTATCTCTTAAGGTATCCACAGTTAAGACCTTTTAGATCTCTATCTATAAAGTCTTAAGTTTTTGAAGATAAGACTTTGAGATCACTATCTTAAAAAAACTTGTTATCTATGAAGATTTTGTTATTACTGCAATCAAGTGTTTTCTCCCCATAGTAGGATTAACAACACTTTACTACTCCCACTGCATGACAGATATCTAGCTTTTATACACATCTAGCATACACTTAGCTTCTCGTAACCGATGCACAAGTGCAAGAAGTTCTAGCATTCACTTCCCCAACTCTTTGAGGTGCTATCCCTTTAGATAGGTCACTACCATAATTTAAGGGAAGGAAACATTTCTTGGAATTTTCCAGAAAATAGAATATGTCCAAGGTGTACTACAAATGTGACAGTCCCAACATCCTCTTTTCTTTGCATCTGAACAACTTCAGAACTAAGATCCAAGAGGTATCATTGAGATCATATCTCAAGTTTTGGAACAACCAGATAATAAAACACTTATTATTATCCTTATATCACTTTAAATGATTAGGATGCCATCTACATTTAGCATGATGAACACAAAGGCACTCCCACTAGGCTTCGCATGGTTCATCAAGATTCCATCTGAAATCATACCATTTATAATTTCATCAAATCTTATGGTCCAACTTCAAGAAGCTTATTTGAGTCCATAGATGGATTCCTTAGCTTTCACACCTTGCTTTCATCAACCATGAAGCCATGGAGCTACTTCATGTGAATATCCTCAGAAAGGTATTCATAGAGGAATGCAATATTGACTTACATCTTGAAGATGCAATAGTCAAGTTGTGTTGCTAAGGTTAGCAATATTCTGATGGTTTTAAGCATTGTCACCGAAGAGAAAGTCTCATCGCAAGCAATGTCTTCTCTTCCGGTGTGTAGCTCATGGCTACGAACCGTGCTTTGAAGGTCTCTACCTTCTCATCAGGTTCTCTTTCTCTTGAAGATCCATTTACACCTTTACAGGTCTTACCCATATAGGTGGATCCTTGAGGGTCCATATACAACACTTGTATATGAAGTCTACATTAAACTTTTATTGCTAACATCCATCTATCCATGCTATGATCTTCAGAAGCTTCATCACATGAAGTTCGATCATTGTCAGATTTCTTTGACACATGGAATCTATCCTCAAACTCATTTGAAGAGGTTTTAGTGTTTCATCTTCAATTGTCCTTTTAGTTTCCAATTTTAGGAGCCTCATTATCTTCTCAAGATTAAATGAGTTCCTACACTTTATTTTCATCTTGATTCTCAAGAGTCTCAACCTCTAAGAATCTCATTCTTATAGATGAGATATTTTAAGAATCTCAAGGTCATAAAGTAGGTATATAATACCATCCTTTATTTTCCTAATGAAGCGGCACTCTCAAGTGCTAGATTCCATCTTGCATGAAACCTTATTAAGGATATACATTGTAGTCTCTACTACACATATATACCTGGAAACTAAGAGATAATTATGCTAAAATTCATCATTGATAAGATCATGTCACACATGATCCAATTGTATCTCCCTATAACTATTGAGTTAAGGTGTGTTAGGAGGATTGAGATAGAAATGATATTCATATCTCCATAAGGTATCCTTTGAATTCATCTAATAGGTACATGCTACTTAGATTAGATCAAATTCATTTTATCTTCCTTCAAACTTTGGTTCTAAATCAAAAATAATGAAATCTTTGAACATTTCAAAGGTTTCTTTAGATGAAGAGAAGAAATCTCATATCATACATAATCATCAATAGATATCACATATCCATAATGTTTACTATGATATAGATGATCCACATACATCAATATGTATGAGATCCCGAATACCTTGACATCTTACACCATTCCCAAAGAAGGGTGTATTGGACATTTTACTATGAATATAATATTCATAAGCATGTAAGTTTTGACATTTTAGACATTCTAAAGTTTCATCTCTTACTAGCCTATTGATCAAATCAATAGACAAATGTCCAAGGTTTGATGCTAGATCATTGTGTAATGATCTTCATCCTCCTATTGATCTTAAGGTTTAATTTCAGTATTTAGAAATGTTAATGAACCATTAATTAATTTTCTAATTTAGTGGAGTCCACTAGATTTTAGATTACTATATGAAATATCTCCATCATAACTCTTTATGATAGGTCCATTCCAGAATTCATGTTTATTTCCAACATTTAGAAACAAACAATGAGTGTATTCTAATGTCTAGGTCATAGAGACATTCTCTAAGACTAAGGGCTCTCCTACTGAAATTATTAAGTCTAGTGATCTAATGGAAATTGTTGCAACAATTGCATCAAAATCCATGTAGATGACTATTAAACCTGAAGATCAAATTCTCCAGTCTTCTAAAACTTATGCAACCAATTGCAAGTGTTGTTAGAAGATTTAGATACAATTATAAGACTTTATCTTATCAAATAAGAAAGTCAATCTCAGTGATTTCTGTAGATTATTTTGATGCTCCATCCGAGTCCTTCTCAAAGGATTCTAGACAGACTTAATAGTCATACTATCAACACGTCAACTTATTACAGTATTGGCATTTATCCAACTATTTGGATGTCATATGGAAGTCACAGAAGTACAGTCAACTCTTTGACTATACCTCTTACTTGGGTCCAACCCATGCTTTCACTGCGCTCCCTTTATCTATAAGCAACCATTGCTCAAGACAAAGGTATAAGAGTATTTCAACATTTATGCATGCTTCATTAAATTCATACAATATGAATACTACGAAGCTTCATGAATGACTAGAGTATAGACAGTAGAATGATGACACTCATCATGTCTACATCCATCTAGACTCTTAAAACATTGGTTCAGGTAGGTATTCAAACATTTTGAATACATCATCTCTTATGGAGCCACCATTTTGCATGATGCAGAGAACCATATTATTTATGATTAAATGTTGAGAGCACATATATATATATATATATATATATATGCCAGAATGTCTTCATTGATTTTATAAGGATTAACTAACAATTGTGATCATCATCGACATGTCACTTCCAAAGTACATTCGATGAGAGATCAAGACTATAGAGACATACAAACCCTAGGGTTGTAGTCCTATTATCTATTTAATTGTCATTCCTCATTAGTATGAGGAGACTTGCATATTGCAACCACATACATTATATATCCAACTGCAAGTACAATATCTGGATCATGAGTCCAATTCATGATATTTTTGATTATTATTGAGTATAACATTGAGTGGGTTTAATGAAGGATTATCTGAAATAAGAAATTTACATAAATTTATATATATATATATTACTTTGATTTAGGAATTTTTATATCAAAGTTGTCTTGCCTTGTCAACACTTAAAGTTCATTCCCTTAATCACTTTCAATGTAAGAGATATACTTACCATTATATCTCAGCAAGATCTGGGATCTCCTTCCTTATCTTTGTTACATCCCAATAATATGAGAATCTGCAACTCCGATAAAAAGAAGCGGGAACACATTCCGCCTTGCAAGTCCAACATGCATTTCCCAATTCGATCTTTAACACCCGGGCCCACCACCCCTAAGGAAATGTTGACCCGTCATTAATTGAACCAACCGTCAACATGATAAGTACTCGCTATACGCAATCCAATATCGCTCCAATAATATGAGGATCCGATATTGGGGTCACTATGTATACGGCCTTACTCTTTCGAGAAGCAAAGAGCCCGATCTAGATGCGCTTGCATATAGGAGCTGTCAAAATCCAACAAATATTTTATTGTTACTTGAATTATGGTCTTATCTCAAATACGTATTATTTCGAATTTTAATAACTAGAAATACATCATGATTTCTTAAACATTATATAAACCCTACCCGCTGTCATGGCCAGTACCGACGAGAGTGGGACGGACCACATACGTTGCAACCCACTACCCCAATGCTCTCCGAATATACACCATATCCACCTTGGGAAAGCATAATGCAAAATAGATCACTTTGTACTTGAGATGATCATTAGTTCTTAAACCGAACTTATACCATATAATAATAATCAAAACAATTTTGATTAATATTATAATGAGATTTGCTAAACAAATCCCAAGTCCTATTCAAGCAACATGTTTGTTGGAATGTAGATCATGTAACCAATTAGTGATCTAGATCACTTCTAATCAAATATTGGTTAAGGCAATGTCATTTAAGGAAATAATTATCATCAAATATTTCTCAAATATTTATGTACAATTATTCCAGGAAATTAAACAATTTAATTTCACTAATTTATTAAATGACAATCACTAGGTTCTTGATTAGGAAAGTATTTCCAGCAGTGACCCTCACTTACTAAAAATACCATATCTCAATCAATTTAAATCCACATTAAGCAAAGTAAGTTCCTAAAGTTTGCTAATTTGATTTACAACAGAACCTAAGTAATTTGCATGCATTTCAAGGCGTTTCAAATCCGTAATTAACATCTTAATTACGCCATGATCCGCAGTCCCCGAAACAGTGGATACATGTTCACTAAAATGAGCATAACTTGAGCAAACAGAATCGAAATCACGCAAACTCAGATCCTACAGTTTCCTTATTTAATGGGAAACAAAATCCTATTATTATTTTCGTGTTTAAACAATTTAAGTAGTGCCGAAAATAATCTCAAACCAGAGATGCGAAAATGAAATGCAAGAAAACTTTCGCAAGCCCTAATGAACCCAATTCGTCCTCGGTTAATGGATCGTATCCAAAAATACCGACCTAAGGCTCTGATACCACTTGAAGGATATGTTCAGTTTCTCAAGTACATCACGGAAGAGTGATCTTAGTATCGAATACGACGAAGGACGACTAGTCGTACTAGTTGTTCTATGCAGCGGAAACTAAAATTTTTTTCATGTGACGAAACCACATGATCCAAGAACACTTCTCGGATCATTTCGTCTAAACCACAAACAAGTATTAGGGTTACCTCTTGAAGCGTGGTTGTGATCGAGTCTCTAAACAAAGAGACCTCCTGTCTCAAGTCCGATCCGTCAGAGGAGACGCTTGCGAGCGCGGGGATGAATCGCGTGCTTCTCGCAATCCATGTTGATGATCCAAGTGACGGATCTCTTGATCTCGACACATAAGATCTGACGTCTTCTTCATGAGCAGGGCACGTCGAAGTAGACGGAGATCTACGAGCAAACCATCGGGCAGCATAACGACGACGCTGCGGCGATGGAAAACCTCTCCAGGGCATCTATGGTGGACGACCACATGAGAGGGAGAGAGAGTAGGCGTGTGAAGAGAAAGAGAGAGAGAGAGAGAGAGACTTGTTGTCTCACTTGTTGTGTGTAAATAAGAGCAAAGGGGTGCCTCTCCTTTTATAACATTTTGGGATCCATGGATCTCAATCCATGTGACAACACAAATCCAGTAGTTCACATTGATTTGTGTTTCTTTCAATGGTCATGATTTGTTGCTAAAAACATAACAATAATTAATTTAATAAAAATCAAATATATATTAAATATAATATGATTTATATCAAATCAATCTCCATTGCAGAAATAGAAAAGGAGGCAAGCCTCCTTCCATAAGGAGGGTGGACGGCCACCACATTCCTTATGGAATTGTGGCCGTCCCCTCTCTTTATTAGGAAGGGAGCCTCTTTTCTCTATGAGATTGCATTATCTCATGATTCTCTCTAATATTTGCAACAACTTTTGTTGCAAATTATTTCACAAAAATAAATCCAATTTATTTTGTGAACATTGCAATCTTACCATTGGAAATTTGTGAATCATATTCACAACCCAAAATAAAATGTAAATTACATTTTCAATTTAATGTTCATTGTGAATCCAATTCACATTAACATTTAATTAACAAATGTAAATTACAAATAGTTCTCTCTTATATATTATAAATCATATTTATAATATATATGACTAATATGGATATTGCTATCCACATTATTCATATACATGATAATTAAATCACATTTAATCATCTTGGATCTCTATTCTCTTGTGCCCAAATACTATGAATCACATCCACATTATTTACATCTTTGATAATTAAATCACATTTAATTATCTTAGATAAATCTCTGTATAATATGAATCAAATTCATATTGCTCATGATAATTAAATCACTTTTAATTATCAATTTTCTCAATGCTTGGATACATAATATCAACAATGAAATTATCCTGAACCCTTTCAAGGATAATGCGCTTTCTCCGCGAATACTTGGAGATAAGGACATGACGATTGTATTGTTCCACGTATAGTGACTTGAATATTGAGATCATATCTCAAATCCAGATCGCGGGCCTCCCGTAGATGCTTGACTAAATCAAGACCGTAAATCTAATCTTCTTATTGCATCTGAATCACATTCAGATCAGTGTCCAACATTTGGACTAGATCAGATTACTTATCTACTGAGAGGAGTCACTAAAATCCAGACCCTTTTCATCACTCCCTAGGAATGGAACCGCATGGTTATACAATCATTTATGATCACATCACCCTCAAGTATTCCCAATACATGTACATCCTGCATAATGGAAGACTCAGAATAAACCCGAAGTATTAGATCAACTTTACACTGTCTACTTCATGGTTTTATCAGTAAGTTTCTCATTCGATCATTGGGAGTCGGTATCGATCGTATACTTTCCAAAAGCATATATCATACCTAGGTCTTAATCATATACTTTCCAAAAGTATATATCAAACCTACAAATTCAGTCAAGCTTCCAAAGCGAGACGACCATGCACGGAATTTGATTCTTCCCAATATCTCATGAGTGAGCTCATGTCTTCCGATTGTAAATGAACCTGTATGATCCCTTTGAGAGATCGTATTACTCATATGCCCTTATATGCACACCAGCGCGCCGGTGTATAGACCTTGGTTAGGTCATCAACCTATTGGTCTGCCAAATGTACATACTCAGGCATATAGCAACACATCTGTCTCCGGTCAGAGGATGCTTGCCTATATCATGACAGCATACGATCTAGGACATTGGTTATCTCGATCTCGTTAAGTCAACTCTTTGACCTAACTAATCTGACACCTCCGAATCTCTATTCCTATACAGAGGACCTGCTTCAAGAGGTCGGTCAGATATCATCCTTTAGAGATAAGTATTGCCATCTCCTACTCAAGCTTGATATCATCTCTTAACAATCATTTGACGGTGCTTGATGAGTCCTTAATCTAACTCTTTAGATATTCATCCAAGCACCAGCCTCTATGATTCAACCGTTGAATCAACAACTATATGATCATCAAGATGGCCATGGTACATAACCCTAATTGTACTAAGGGACCTATTATGCAAATTATTTATTCTTCATTTCAGATCAGGGAATGATATTTGCAATAGCATTTATTGCATAATGGCTCGCCGTGGGCTCGCATGTCCAACAATACATAATTTTGATACCAAAATATTTACAAAGACTTTACAAGCAAAACAGTTTTACAAACATTTGTACAAAAATAATTTTTATAAATAGCTATGTATGTGCAAGAAAGAACTTTATGTACAAGAAATTTTTTTAAAAAATTTTTGTGATTTTTAACTAAAAGGTTTTTTGCTATTTTATTTATTAACAAACTCACACAAAGTACGAGTTATGACTAAAGTATATATGTAATATATATGACACCCCCTACACTTAGCTCGAACTATGTCCTCAGAGTGAACAAAGAGCAATAAAGAATACATAACTCGTGCTTTGTATAAGGAAGTGAAAAGGAGTAATATACTACAACGACAAATCAAAGAATAGAACGAAGAGGGATCGGTGCCTCCCCCTATACTTAGGATCATGTAATACTAAGTATAGCAGACTGTACACAAAGGGAAAATCGAATGAGAGAATGTACAAGGTTTACCTCCCCTATACTTAGGGTAAGATATCCCCAAGTATAGGCAGCAAGAAAAGATAAGAAGAATCAAAAGAATAATCAAGAGTCTGGCACCCCCATACTTAGGGTAAAGTACACCGTAAGTATAGCATAATCACAAGATGCAGATGGGGTGTGAGACTAAAGAATGATATGATATAGATATCTGGATCTATACAAGGCAGAAGACAGTGATAATCAGGCAAGAGACACAACTGATGTGAGTCAAAGACCACATCTCATGCAAAATGAATCAGGGCGACATCGATAATCAGTGTCTCATTATCTAGATATGGTTTGAGGTGCCGACCGTCAAATATGTCATGCACAACTCAGAGATGTCGATAATACCATTGTCATGCACCTTTCGGACTATGTATGGTCCTTTCCACATGCCCTGCAATTTCCCTGGAAATAATCTTAGCCTGACATCAAACAACCATACTTTCTAATCTAGCTCAAACTTCTTATGACTGATATGAGAATTATGCCATATCTTTACTCGCTCCTTATACTGTAGGCTGCTTGAGAAGGCTATGTCTCTAAGCTGAGATATGGCATAATTCTCAAATACTATGTTGTTCTCCTCCCAGAAGGTTGTGTCCTTATACTATAGGCAGCCTTGAAGAGGGTAGGCCACCATAGGCCAGATTGAAGCACTTTATGTGTTGTTCTTCTCCCAGAATGATGTCCTCCTGCCTCAAGCTTGTGACAATATGTGAGGACATTGTGGTACTCCTCTTGAAGAATGCACTGATGCCAGACACTATCCCCTCCTTCTTGATAAAGGATGGGATCCTCCCTATGGTAGGACTTGGCCTTCACGAGGAAGGTCTCATGCCGCTGCATGGGCCAACCTTGTGGAACCTTCTTGGCAACAAGATAGTTCACAATATCGGTGTACCATGAGAAAGAGGCGGTAGCAAGGATCGCCTCATATGGGAAGGTCTTTGAAATAGGGTCAATCTGCTCAGATTCCTCAAGATTTTCTAATCGGGGAGAGAAGATTGGCCACCACATTCTTAACTCCAGGTTTATCCTTAATCTCAATATAAAACTCCTGAAGTAGAAGGACCCATCTAGTCAGTCTCGCTTTGGCATCCTTCTTTGCCATAAGGTACCTTATGCTGGTATGATTTGTAAAGATAGTCACTTTTGATCCAAGAATATATGATCTGAATTTGTCCATGGCAAAAACTACGACTAGCATCTCTTTCTCTGTGACAGTGTAGTTTCGTGTACGACATTCTATGTACGGCTAGCGTAGAGAATGGAAAATGGTACTTCATCTCTCCTTTGTCTTACATGACCCCTATGGCAAAATCGGAGTCGTCCATCATGATCTCGAATGGGAGAGACCAATCATGTGGCTGAAGGACAGGAGCCTCATCAACTAAACTCTTAAGAGTCTCAAATGATGCAAGACACTTATCATCTACAATGAACTCGGTGTCCTTTATCATTAGATTAGTCAATGATCAGGCGATCCTGCTGAAGTCATGAATGAAACGTCGGTAGAAACCGACATGCCCCAGAAAAGACCGTAACTGCCACAAATTAGATTGTGGATTGAGTTTCCTGATGATATCCACCTTGGCCGAATTGACCTCCATGCCCTTGTTGGAGATGATATGACCAAGCACCGTCCCTTGAGTCACCATGAAATGGCTCTTCTCCCAAGATGGAACAAGATGGACCTCTATGCTGCGTTAAAGAATGTGGTCTAGGCAGTCAAGACAAGCATCAAACCCATGACCGTAAACCGAAAAGTCATCCATGAAGACCTCTAAGAAGTCATTCACCATGTCTAAGAATATGAACAACATGCACCTTTGGAATATCGTCGGAGCCTTGCATAGACCAAAGGGCATCCTTTTGAAAGCATAAGTCCCAAACGGAAAGGTGAATGTTTTTTTGTCCTGGTCCTCAGGAGCTATGGCCACCTTATTGTATCCAGATTACCCGTCAAGAAAGAAGTAGTGACTCCTCCAACTAGCCTTTCAATAATATGATCAGTAAAAGGCAATGGGAAATGACCCTTCTTGGTGGCCTGATTCAAAAGTCTGTAGTCCACACAGACCCTCCAAGAAGTGGGTACCCGGGTAGCTATCTCCTCTCCATACTCACTCACAACTGTAGTGATGTCCGTCTTCTTAGGCACCACATGTAATGGATTAACCCACTTGGAGTCGGAGATGGGGTAGATAAAATCGGCACTCTACTATTTCGATATTTTCTTCATGCCTACTTCTCGAAGATTTGGGTTCAATTGTTGCTGGAACTCACGTGATGTCTTAGCGTCCTCCTCGAGATATACTTATCCCCTGGAGATCAGCTACACTCCATCCTATCGCCTTGAAGTTCCATTCAAGAACCTCCATCAAAGGAGATTACTGCTCTCCAGTCAAATCGGCTGAGATAATGACTGGGTACATCTCATGATCACCTGTAAGGAATCTATACTTCAACGACCGCGGCAAAGGCTTCAATTCAGGACAACTAGGAGCTAGTAAGTCTGGCCTCTAAAAGGTTTGAGTGAATGCAACTAGACTTGAATTAGAGAACTCTTGCTGATCATGCAATACTGGCGAAGACGACCCTACTGGTGTATATGTAACCGGTGCTAGCACGGTCTCCACCCTAGCTGTTGTCCCTGTGGAAATCAGACAAGGTACTAAATCATCAAACTATGCCCAATCTATGTCTGAATACGAGAGATCTGAATATGAATCACAAGAAATATATCCTGTCTCGCTATCCTGAACATGATCTGTAGCCTCAATTGTGTCCTCTACCAAGAGTGTGCTCTCCAAGATCTCCTCTGCTGGGATCTGTAACTCTGCAGAATCTGAAGGTGAGAGAAGGGCTCGTGAAACGGGGTCAGACCAAGTGGCTTCATCATCAGTGATCACAAAGTCGCACTCCTAGTGGGTGTCTCTCTACCTCTGTCATCTGCTCTGTGTCGTTGCACTGCTCTGAGCAAGCTAAATCTTATGCTCTGGTCTCGTCAATTGTCTCTATTTGTATACTCTCGCCCTCGACACGAAAGTACACCTTCCCACTATCATGGTCGGATGCCACCTTGGCTGTGGTCAAGAACAATCGTCCTAGAATGATGGGGGTATCGGTCACATATTCAGGGATCTCCATGTCCAACACAACAAAGTCCACGGGGAATTTCAGGCCCTAAATTGTGACGACCACTTCCTTCAACAACCCTTTTGGCCTCTTGATAGATCTATCAGCAAACTGAAGGAATGTCCTGCTCTGCTGAAGAGGGCCAAACTCGAATCGGTCGAGTAAGGCTGCCGGAAGAAGGTTGATGGAAGAGTCGCTGTCTAATAGAGTATGGCCCAATCTCTGGTCATGGATATGGCATCTAACATAGGGGGCTCCTGCATCTGGCCTCTTGGTCGACAGATGGTTCTAGATGGTGATGCAAGTGGCACGGGTCAGCATATGGATCTCTGCTTGATGGTTCCTCTTCTTCCTGCGGATGGTGGTCTTCTCTCTCAAGTTCTTCTAGAAGAGAGGGATGTGCTCAAGTGCCTCATGTAGAATCAGATGAATCTGAAATCTATCAATCATCTGTTGGCTAAACTCTAGCTGCTGTGATTTTTTCAGATTTTCTATATTCTTCCCCTTTGCCAAGCGAAGTTTAGAGGGCTAGGAAGGTTCCTTCTGTTGAGAGGGAGTGGAATCCATAAAAATATCATCAATCATCACATATGGACTCGAATATGAAGAAACCTTTCCTCTATTAATTTTTTAGTGTTTTTTATATAGTCCTGGGGTACAGAAACTGGAGAAAATACTGCAATAGAAGGGGTGGTCTCAGTACCACCACGACATCGAAAACTGTGGTATCATTACCGCACGCTGGCTCAGCATTCTTCGTGGTGTCATCTCCACCCTCTGCATCTGGAGAAACGATGGCCTCAGTACCTTCGGTTGGATCCACGTCCTTAGTGGCTTCGGTACCACCATCATCATCAGCGGTATTAGCACCGCTTTCCTCCTCACATGGCGCTTCTACGTCCTCATGGTGTCGTCGCTCAGACACGGCTTCGCCGGCTGGCATCCTACTGCTCCTAAGTGTAACAAGATCAACATCAATGTATATGAAGCAATGTCTCCCAATAAATCACTAGGAGTGGTGGTCTCTGTAAATTGTACCTGCTCATATTTTTCTTTTCAAGTTGTTCGGATTGGGCTCAATCTGAGTTGGTATGGCGACCTTGCCCTTTATGATCTCCCTCATCTCCTAGCGAAACTCATCCATCTCCTACCTGAATGTGGCCTGCTGGTCAGAAAGTTAGTGGGCTAAATCATTGAGTGTTGGGTTCTCATAGGCTGGCCCATGAGAACCAGACAGGTTGCCTCTCTAAAAATGAGGTTGCTGTTGTGACTGATGAAGGGCAGACTGAGAATAGTGTTGAGGCTGTTGTTATGGCTGCCTCCACTATTGTCCCTGCTGGTAGGGATGAGGACCTGACTGGTAATGCTGCTCCTGTGGCTGGTGAGGGAACCGAGATTGCTGGTGTTGTTGGTGAGGGAACTGGGATTGCTAGTGTGGCTGGTGAGGGAACTGGGGCTGTTGGTGTGGTGAGGCACCTCCGGTCGACCACCTGAATCCGGGATGATCTCGGTGGATCCCAGGCTGTTGTCGGTTGTACCAAATCCCATTGACTTCCATTAACGACTCCTGCTTGAAAGGAGGTGGAGATATAATTGCCAGTGGCTGATCCTGTTGATACATCACCGTCTGAGTGTCTTGAGATGACAGTGGCTGAGAGTATAAGTGTTGCAGCTGCTGGAACGGCTCTGCCTGAATGTGGTGAACCTGTCAGTGCTGGACGGAGTTTTGGGTCGAGTTGTTGCTGCTAGGATTAGCCCGTGACCTGAGACGGGGCTGAGAAGATGTCTGTGCCTCCTAGAGATGCATGTCTAGGCCTTCAGGTCACTCAATGTCCATGCCAACTGATCAATCTGTATCATGCCATGGCACTACTTCTTCTCAATAATCTCGATGCGATCCAACTTCTCGTTAATGATGCCATATTAGCAATCAATGACTCTGCATATGCTGCGACTGCTGAAGAGGTGGATGGACCTGCATCGACTCGTGCTATCCTTTGATAGGACACGACATGGGGTGAGGCTTTACACTGAGTGTAGAGACGGGTTTGGGACATAACTGTGTAGTTCTCGTCCATCTCCTCGTATATGGCCCAAACATGGTCTTTGTCCTTGACGAAGTAGGAGCCCCCACAAGAAGCATTCACGAGCCCCTACAGCTCTGGTGTCAGCCAATAAAAGAAGCTCTGTACTAAGTTGGACTTGGAGATATCATGGTGTGGACACTGGTCAATGAGCTCACGGAAACGAAACCACGCCTCATGGAACTGTCGTTGGGGATCATGGAGAAGTTGTTGATCAGAGCTCTAGTTGCATTCGTCCGGCCGAGTGGATGGTACTTGTTTAAGTACTCGGTCCTGAGCTTCTCCCATGAAGTAACATATCTCCCCTAATACTTGAGCCAGTAGGCTGCTATGTCGACCAGGGAGAATGGAAAAGTCATCATCATGATGGTGTCCTTATCCACATGTCTATCGTGGATAGTATTGCAGATCATCTCAAATTCCTGCAAGTCAAGATGCGGCTCCTCAGCGATAAGACCGTAGAACTTGGGAACTAGCTGGATCATCTGAGGAGGGATCTTGAAATTCCCCAAAATCACCGGAAGCAGAATCCAATGGTACGTAATAGTCACACCAGGGTTGTGCAACTCTCTCATCGGTCTAGTTGGTCGGACTGGATCCAGTGGCTCCTCTAGTTGTCCTCTTCCTCCTCCTACAAGCTCTGGAATCTCTCTGTCACCGGCTCGGTTCGGCTCTCCATGGTCCGCTCGCATCTGTGCCATATCTCTACACATATCTGCCATGAAGGCTCCCTGATATGTGATCTAACGTTGCATAGTCTCCAAGGAGTCTAGCAAGGTGTTGTTGACGACACCCTGATCTAAGACATATGTGGTGCTCTAGGGCAGCCCAACAGTACGCTCCTCGCTGCTGGACATATCTTAGGTCTCTAAAAAGGCAAAAGACCCTAACTTAGGTGCCATCAAATGAACAAATATATGCTCTGTCTCTGCTCGGGAACCTCGGGACTGGAAGAAGGGTGGTCGAGGGGGAACAGGTCGGAATCAAACTCAGGTTATGAGAGCGGGTCTAGGCTCTCCCGAACCTGCCTAGATGAGTGGGGCAGAGTGCTCGAATGCGATGCATCCAAAGGATGCCTAAGGGATCTCCAGCCCATCATCGTGATGTCGAGAGAAGGCAGATGGGATCTAGAATCAAACAAGATCAGGAATCAAACCCCCAATTCACCTATGCAACGCAGAGCTCATAACCGTAAAGGTTTGGTCTTTTATCTTGTCGATTTTATTTAAAAATAATTCAGTCTAGCAGGGCGATTAAGTGAGCTCGTAGGAACCTGATGCTCCCAAGAGACTGGCTCAATCCCAAAGCCAGATCTTTCCCAACCAGTACAAGTTGCGGACCGTTTACCAGCTACCCGATCAACTGACTCGGTTAAGGATATCATGGCCTGCTTTATCGGAAATCGGAACGATCCTCACTGGAGAACGACTAACCCCAAGACCACTAGTCTAATGAGAGTTCAGGTGTGGCTCTAGCCTAGTGTGGGTGTCACTCTCTTGCGGAAGCAAACCAAACAATGAGGGGTTGACTCTCCCAAGACACTTTTTTAGATGAAGTGTATTTTATGATCATGTCGTATTAGCAGTCCCAATTTTATGATTATCACTTTTTTTGGTATTTTTCAATAAGCAAGAAAATGCGTAATGAATATTTCGTTATCCTAATTATTTACTAGTCCAAGAAAACAAGGGCAGAATTTGAAAAACCCAATGCGCGATCAAACACTATGATGCATGCAAAGTCAGAGATGCGTACCTGCCTCCAGTACTCTACATGCTGGGTGATCCGCACATAAATTTAAAGACTGGAAGTAAACTAATCTAAATGATGCAAGAAGAAAACAGCCTTAGACGAGCAGTTTCTACACGCGAAGAACAATAGCTAGCTAGTTAGACCAAGTCCGGAGTCCGATCTTGGGAACCACTCGGTGCCCGCCACAACGGGTCATGCTAGCGTTGTATGTGGTTCCTTACGCATGTGGACTCGAGTCTAATTAGACTAACTTATTATTATTATTTATTAATAAGGAACAATTACTAACAATAGGTGTAGTAAAATAAATAGGGATTGGTCCTTAATCAGTTATGTCACAATCAAAGAAACTCCTAAGTCCAAGAGCCAAATTCTTCGAGAATCAAGTAAAAATAAAAGGCGATAAAATCAAAACCGACGTAAAACTGTGGTGAGGTCCCCCGAGCACATCGGTGCTCGGCGAAGCAGACCCTGATATATGCCAAGTGTCCAAAGTGTCTGAAGTCCCTGTATTATTACAACAATAATAAAATGCACTAAAAACTACTCTATGCTACTCTATGAACTATATCTAATTCTGCACTGCTCATGCTTCTCCTTGAGTATGGGTCTCCTCCAAAGCGGCCCTCGGACGGTTCCTCACACAAAAAGCGAAACAGAAACTGATCAGAAAGCAGCTATAACAAATAGATCTGAAAAAGAATAAAAGATAAAACAATGAAGGCTGAAAATCGACTACTAAGCCATGCTCCCTAGCAACGACGCCATTCTGATGAGCACGCCAGGCAACTCAGGTTAAGTAGTGTCTAAGGATCGTTGTGACTCGAATCACAAGGCACAGTCAACGAGAAAAATAAAACCACGCAAGAATCAATCAAAGCACAGAAATCTAATGTAAGCGGTAAGCAGTCTCCGCTATTTATTTAACCTGGTATAGCGACCAGGGTCCAACACAAGGAGCACGGAAATTTACGAAGTTGTTGAGCTCAGGAAATTAAAACAAATTTTATTTAATTTGGAATTTTGCAAAAATTTTTTATAATTTTCAAAATAAGGAACAAACCAATGCAAAAAGAAATCTTTACAATTTTTATTTAGGGTATAAAGGCTCTAAATTTAGGGATAAAAATATTTTTATATTTTTTATAATATGCAGGTGTTTTTTTGGTAATTATGTGGTCTTTTTTTATTTTTGTTTGATTTTATAAAAATAAATACATAAAAAATAGCAAATGCAGGGCAAGAAATGCAAAAACACCACAAAATCACGTACGTGTGCACGTGTATCCAAACTTGGAGGACTAAAGTGCAAATATTGGAAACATCAGGGTCTAATATGCAAAAAGTTTGAACTACAACTTTTATTAACAGATTAGAAAATAAAACATGCAAACTGTAGGGAGAATAGTGCAATATACCCTCGGCGAGCGCGTGCGGAGCACATAGGGGACATGTGGTGGACTCTGGACCGGCGTCAAATATGATGCCCTAGAGAATGTCAGAGACGTGGGGTGTGAATGCGTCAGGTGTCAGATTTAACGGCCAACAGGCGACGAAGATCGGTGGCTGAGATCGAATCTGGTACAGGTAGGTTGATCCGACGAAGTAGAGAGGGTCTCGAAGAACAGGGCCAAGGCGGACTTCACCCGAGCCTCTGATGGTCTCCCCAGCTCTGATGAACGATCATAGGAGCTCGGCAAGGTCGTGGAAGTCACTTGCGTGAAATGGACGGGTCCGATGGGGGAGATGCTGATCGGATGTCTGTAGCGGTGAAGGTGGACCTAGAGCTCTCCGGTGAACCCTGTGGAGGATGGAACTGGACTCCTAGCACGTGCAAACACCTGCCAAGGCAATATCGACTCGGAACGAAGCTTCGGTCAGGGTTATTTGAGCAAAAACGTAGAGAAGCGACGGTAGGGAGTGGTTTGATCTTTAACGAAGGTGATAGAGTAGATCCGGACCTCAATCTCAACCTGGTGGTAGATCCAGAGGGTGATCAGGCTGCGGTGCAAGGTGGGGCATGCATAGAGGGTTTGATCGGAGCGGATAGATGTGGATATCAGGGCTCTGACCAGCTGGTCGGAGCAAACGAACGTGCGACGATGCTAAATGGGGCGGACAGATAGAATATATAAGTGAACTGGAAATGAAGAGTACCTGAAGTTCTAGATGAGCTCTGGAGCTCTAGGCGAAGGTGGTCGGCGAGATAGTGGCCTCAACCAAGTTGTGGAAGGCTGGGAGGCTAAACGCGACGGCAGTCGCTGGCCACGTAGCTGAGCTGCATGGATGCTCCACCAAACTCTGATTCGAAGGGTCCCCCTGGAAGGTGTTACTCAGCCAAAGGTGTCTAAGGCTAGAAGGAGGAGCGAGGAACGAGCTGCTCCCTAGTGGAGGCTGAAGAAGACACTTTATAGTATTTCCAAGGAGCTGGAAGAAACGGGTAGGAACATGCAACCCTAGGAAGATCTGCGCCTTCCTAGGGATCCATGAAGGTCATAAATCCACTAGGAAGACACGGGTGAAATCGGGACGAGGGGTGGCATGATCCGACTGGGGAAATTCAGAGAAATAGGTCCGGCAATCGGGGTCGAGTTGGGTCAAGCCTGGAAAAAGGCGTTGACCCAAGTCAACAAGAAGACGTGGACCAATCAGAAAATTCAAATGTACAAAAATAATTACAAATTCAATAAAAAGTAATAAATGATTTTAAATAAAAAAAATTTCAAAATTAGAAATGTTTATTATTTTTCAAGGATTTTTTCCTGTGATTTTTATTTATTTTTATGAAAAAAAATTAATCTCTATATAGTATAATGTATTATATACAGGTATAATATACCTATGTATTTTGTACAATTATTTTTATTTTTTAATTTTTACACAAATACCACCATTTTGTATTTTATTTATTTACAACATGATTTTAGGAGTCTAAAAAATTTTTATTTTATTTTTATTAGTTATGCACAAGTATATAATAAATAGAGAATGTTGTATGTATACATGTATTTTGTACAAGTTAGAGATGATTTAATTTTAATTTATATTTTATTTTTCTGAATTTTATTTTATTTTTTAGGAAAGAATACAAGGAGGGAAAAGGATAAATTATTTTTATTTTATCAAAAATAATTATTTACAGAGATAAGTGATGAGTACAATATAGAGTAGGCCCTATCTCCCTCTACTTATTTTATTTGACGATCAGGTCAATGTTTGACCTTCTCTTGGGGTTCGGGTCACTTTGTATTTCTTCTAAATATATCCTTCCTTTTTCTTTTCCTTTATTCTTTTACTTTTTACACAAATACATGCCAAATATACACTATAAACAAATGCATGCATAATGCTAACTTATTATAATTATACTTATCTACATGATGCTTTGCCAAGATAAATAGCTAAAATAAAAGAATAAAGAGTGAGAATCAGGGATTCATCACCTCCTCCATTTTTCAGCCTTCAATGCCTAAAAGATTTGATCTGGTACCCTTGCTTTTTTAGATCCTTCAGGGTTATATTGCAATATTTCTTTATTTTTCCAAATATGTTTTCTTTTCTGAAAAAAATTAATGCTAGAGCAGCATGATTTTCTACATTTTCTTTTCTTTTTGTAGAAGAAGGTATAAAAGTAAATTTAATTTTAAGCTTCGAAATTTCTTTTTTTTTAATATGAAAATTTTACTTTAAAACTAACTAGATCTTTTTTTAGCAGCTCATTTTATTTTTTTGAAAACATCTAAGTCAATAATGAAACTAGATTTATCTTCTACAAGTTTCTTGTTTGTCTTTTCTAGTTTCATGACTTTTCAAAATAGATTTTGAAACGTATTGTAATGTTCAGAATAGGAAAGTTCATTTACCTTAGTGTCTGAGTCTGTATCTGACTCATATGAGTCAGACTCCACTATCCCAATGAATGCTTCCACGTCTTCTACAATGCTGCTAGATGTTTCCGAGCATGCATCGTAAGTTTCTTCTTTTGGAGTTTCTTCATGGATAGAATCAAGGCAGCTCCAAATCTCATTGGTCATTCTCAGATGAGAGATATGATTAAACTTCTCATTTGACAAGGTGCAATATATGGCGTTCATCACTCTTGCATTTAGCATCATTTTCTCCATCTCATCTTTCATGTAGATTTCTTCCTTATTGATATAGTAGAAGTTTCTATGGATAATATTATAAATTGTAAAGTCACTTTCATGCAGGAAGACAGACATATTCTTCTTCAAGTATGCATTGCTTGTCCATCGAAAAATGGAGGATGAGTCACAGAGCTTCCTTCAGTACATGACTATATAAGTTGGACATGTGTGCTTCAGAAAATTACTTAATCAACACGGATGAGGCTCTAATACCATATGTTGGTTTTTCTTGTACCCCATATGGAGTCACTGATTAATGGATGTAGATTAATCATATTGTACAATCCGGATTGCTGCAAACGATAAACTCAGACAAGCACAATGTCACGTAGCACTTTTAATCACAATATAAACAAGCACATGTGCACGATGATTTAATGTGGAAATTTTCCTAGGTGGAAACCACAATCTGAGTCTCCCAACTCAAGCTTTCAACATGACCCATACATTTATTATCACTAAACTTAATTGCTTACATAGACAACCCAGTCGTTTACACCTTGAGGTTTTTATGATGTCAACTCAACCATTTACAATATGAGATATTTTCGTGGACAACTCAAAATCATATGCATGATAACAAATCTAACAACCTCAATATCAAAGTAAATATGCAATAAAGTTCATGAGACAAAACTAAAACGATCTTATAGAGTAATGAGTGTGCACGTAAGAATCAATCGCAAAGAATCAAAGTTGTTGGAATGAAGAACGCTTTAGAAAAAAGCTATTTGATCTTTCTCTAAAAATATAGAGAGGAAAGAAGAGAGTAGAGAGTTTATTGTTCTTAGTTGTGTGTTGTATAATGAGGTATGGGGGTCCTATTTTTAGGTGTTGAGACTCCATAGATGTTGGCTCTTAAAACATACCTGTTGTGAATAATTCAAGAATGAAATCATCTCCAAAAATATCCATCAAATGGAATATGACCGTTCGGGATATAAAGATGATCGATCAGAATCAAATGATTAATCGTGAGGATTTAGGTTATCGATCAAAATTAAAAGATGATCAATCAGATATATAAATTATTTGATCAAAAATATAACCATTGTACTTCAAATAGTGATCGAACAGAAAAGAAGAGTGATCCATCAGGGATGATCAATCATGTGTAAATGGTTTATTGATTAATATGACTCTTTAACCTGAAAGTCAAAGGGTTGAAATGCAATATGCATGATTTGAGGTCTTTTACATTCTAAGAAAATTACAAAAAGATTACTCAATAAAGAAGACTCTGCCTTCTTCTTGATTTTGTGGTTCTTCCTTAGCTGTGAATTCTTTTGAGCTTCTTGGGTTCTTCTTCACTTAAGCTTTAGCTCTAAAACTTGAGCTTCTTCTTGATTTCGTAGCTTTCCTGCTCTTGACCTACCTACAAGCTTTGCACACAAGTTATGTTATCATTAAAATATTCATGCTCATGTACTAAACAATTTCCTACTCATGCATGCACTTACATCAAATAAAAAAAGTCAAAACATGAATGTTTTATAAAGGATTTTTATTATGTACCCAATCCTAAAAAAGTTTGAAAATATTTTTACAAAAATTTTGAAGACTTTGTTTTTAGAAACTAATTTTACAAATATTTTTTTCAAACCTTTTACAAAATTTGAAAATCATTTTACAAAGATTTTTCGAACGGTATATATAGGTTTTTCAATCTATTTTGCAAACATTTTTCAAATAATTTGCAAATATATTTTCAAAACTGTTTATTTGAAATAAAAAAGAAATTTTTACAAAGAAAAACACTTTTACAAAGGTTGAATATATTTAACAAAATATTTTCCAAATAGTTTTCAAAAGATTTTTCAAAAAGATTTTCAAAATATTTTTCAAACATTTTTTTAAAAAAAAATTTTACCATGATTTATTAATCTCTATGTACAGAGAATTTGGGTATATGTATACTAGTTTTTATTAATTAGCCACGTTATTATAAAAAATACGAAGGTACGAGTTATGACTAAAGTATATACGAACTATATACGACCCCCTATACTTAGCTTGAGTTATGTCCTCATAGATCAGAGAGAAAAGAGAAGACATAACTCCTACTGAGTACATAAAAGCATATACTACAACCACGGAATAGAGAGTGAAAAAATAAAAGAATGAAATAATGAGAAGTATCCCCCTATTCTTAGGATGAAATAATCCTAAGTATAGCAGGTTGTATCTACATGTAAGGAGGGTCGAGGGTCGTAATAGATAGATCACAAAAAGCATGTCTCCCCCTCTATTTAGGGTAAGATATCATTAAGTATAGGCTAGGAATGGAGACAATGGAGGCGATCAATAAAAGAAACAAAGAAAGAGAATATACACTAGGGAAGAATATACACCACTGCCCCTATACTTAGGGTAACAGAGCCCTAAGTATAGGAAACAAAATCAGTGATGAATTCGAACAGAGAATGAACACTCAGGGTGTACCCCCCCCCAATATTTGTTTTTCATGACTCGACAGATAATTTGATAAGCCAATGTTTTTTTCCGTGTTTTAAAGTACGGTTAACCAACATGTTAACTAATCGATTACGATGAATTGGATCGGATTTTGTAGTTTTTTCTTCTGCAGTTCCTCGACCTGACATGAGCATAAAAGATGTTCAATGGACCTCTCCGCTCATCTGCACAAGTTAGAGAATAAGAGGACTCTAATTTCACTACATAATTATACCTATGTGCCTTATCATCCCTAAAAAAGATGAACTTCACATTAGGCCCTTTTTCAGGCTGACCTGGAAATTGATATCATTATCAGTGGGCTTTCCGAACTTGAAGCTGCAAGCATCATGAGAACTCCACTTTCCATGTTTGGAGTGGCTTGCCTCACTTTTCTTTTTTCTTTTATCAAAAGAGAAGATATTCCGGAATTCGGGCCCCTAAAAGAATATGTGAAATAAGATAGTTTTTTTACTAGATCAGTAGTATAATTACCCATACTCTATCTACTTAATCCCATCCTGGGTCCCCTCTGGAAGGACAAGGTATGTCCTAAGTATAGCAGTTAAGAAGTGGTGACACCTTTTTGGAAGAAAAATGAAATTGAAAATAAGAAAACAAGAAAGACCACTCAACTCATCCACCTCCCCTATACTTAGGACAAAGTACATCCTAAGCAAGGAAAAACACATGGAATGAGGTGGATGAGTAAAAATGGTAGATGGAATGAATAAAAATGAAAGCGAATATATAAAGATATGTATACACAAGAATCAAGAAGTTAGAAAGCGAACCTTCTTGCGTGATCGTTGAGGTATGGATCTGACAAGGTGGAGGTTGATATCGGGATCATCACCAGATACAAATCGATCACGATCGACCTGATAAAGTTCCTCAGCAATCTTGAGCAAAAAGGAACGAACTGGTCAGTGGAAGTAGTGTGGCCGTGCTCGTCCTAGGAAATCTTCGTTAAGTCACAATCAAAAGGTCTGAATTCCTTGATGAAAGAAAAAAGGTCAAATTCAACCTTTGTAGTCTCTACTAAATCTGCCCTCTACTCTAAAGTGTCTATATGTAAATACAACAAATGTCTTCAATGCATCATCACTCATCGAAAGGAGAAACTCCAAGTTCCATGCTTTCTGAGTCTTCCTCCTTTGAGAAGGATTGTCAAGTCTCAATATCATCTAACATACAACAAAACTCTCTGATATCATCATCAAGGTCATAGTCCTTGGGGTTGGATAATACGGGTACACTGTCGTGGGATGTGAGCCTCTAGTTAACAGTTGGTGTAGTGATCAACACATCACTCCCGACATCAGAATGGAAGCGAACTCACCATATCCATAATCAATAACAGCTCTCGCAGAGGCGAGGAAAGGTCATCCCATGACAATTAAAGGATGCTCCGCACAGGTGGAGCTATCCATGGGCAATATGACAAAGTCTGCAGTGAAGCTCATACCATGAATATGAAAGACACTGTTTTCAAGAATACCCTCGACCTCTTTATTGATCTGTTAGCTAATTAAAAAATCGTCTTGGTTTTCTTGAGAGGCCCTAAGTGAAGAGACTGTACCAGCGAGAAGGGTATTATATTAATTGAAGCATCGCCATCAAGGAGAGTGTGATCACAATAATGGTCATAGATGATGCAACTCACAAGAGGTATGACAGTGTTCCCTTTCCTAGTGTGTGGACGGTGAGTGATGGCGTAGTTAGATCTACTCCTTCGCTTTCTCTTCTTGGGTTTAGGAGCAGATAATTGAGTCATGGTCTGGAGAAGTGGGGCATCAATGATCTCATGAATAACTACCACCACTTCAGGTTCAGTTAACATTTTTTAACATTTTATATCTCCTCTATAAAAGGGAAGAGATCAGAATCATCATCTACACAAGGATGACTAAGAGAAGTCTGTACAATATCATCCTCGGGTAAAAGGTGGTAACGGTAATGAGTATGTGTGTGTGATAAAAGGATCTGGCAGGTGTGTCATCTCCTCACAAACTGACTCGACAAGGTGTCTTCCAAAATCTTTTTGTATTTCCAAACTTTTCTCATTTTTTATATTTTGGGTGATTGCAGGCTCTCCTAGGTATTCTCAAATGAACCCATATTATAAAATGGTGAAGCGACATTGTGGCTCTTATTTATACTAGCGAGGTCTTAAATCCTTTGCTTCATACGCTCCATCATCTGGGTCAAGTGCTCAATAGTGGATTCCATGAGATGTGACTCCAACAGACCAGTCTCAGGTGAGTGAGATGGTGGGCACTGTGATGATGGTGATGGATAGAAGTTTGAGGCCAGATACTATGGCTGAAGTGGATATGTACAAAAAGAAAAATCAGGAGAAAATTCCTCTTGATAAAATGGAGGTGGACTGGATGGAGGGTACAAGGGATCCACAATGTTCAAATAAAAATCACTCAGTTGCCCATCTCCGAAACAAAAGAAAGGGATCGAAAGATCATGAAGGTCAAATCAAGATGTGCAAGAAAAAGGCGTAGATGCACAGAGGAGATCGAGTATTTACACAAACAATCTCAAATAAATATACATAAAACAAACTCCTCAATTCATGACTGTGAAAGTTCGGATCTTTTTATTTTTCAGTTTTAGAGTTAGGTGAGCAATACAAAGTTGTACAAGCGCATAGGAAGGCCTGGGATGGGGGCACTAATTCTTAGTGTGCACGTATGAATAAAATATACATACAATGAGGGGGTTACTCTCCCCAAGATAAGGATATTTTCCTTTTTGATTTTAGGGTTGAGTAATCTTAACAGTCCCAAATTTATTACTTTTTGTATTTTTAATAAAAATGCATGAACCTAATGATGTGTCAATTCCTTTATATCCTAGTTTGACAAAATCTAAGGGAGTGAGTCAGAAAAGCAATGCAAGGTTAAATCAATGATAAATGCTAAAAATAATTGAAACTATCAATATGCAAATGCAATCCTATGAAATAGTCTTATAGTAGAATATACTATTATCGCGAAGCACAAGATGCTAACCATCTAGATATGAGATCTAAGGTCTGGTCTCAGGAGCTCATCGGCATCTGCCACAACGAATCCTGCAAGCGCATTATAGAGCTTCTCTCATCACGTGGTCTCAAGTATAAATAATCAACAATTATGATTTGACTAAGTCCAAATGAGAATCTGTAGGTACATGCAAATATATTAGGTTTTTGGACCTTAATCTATTGAGCAAGCAAATCCTAGACTAGGGTTTAATCACACAAAACAAATAAAAATAAATTGTGAAATAAATAAAAAGAAAAGTAGTGAAAACATGACAAAAATCGATGAGTCCTCCAAGTGAAGAATCACTCGGGCAGTAGAGCTCATGAAGTGTGGGAGTCCCGGAGAGTCCAAGTTATTGCAATAAATGAGTGTCTCTCTCATGTTAATTACAAATAAAATAAAACAAAAATACAAGACAAAATGCATAGTCTTCAAAAATCCTCCAAGTCCATCTTTGTCTCTTTCTCCTGTTGGCTAGGGCAGGAAATCAAGTTTGCTTCATGTGGGTGCGTAGGTGCTCCTAGGAGAGCCTCCCTCAGTCTACGGTCCCTTGCAACAAAGTCAAACAGGGAAGAGGGTTAGACAACTCAAAAATAATATTAAATAAAAATGATAAAGAAATAAAGAAAGACAAGAAGGATGAGACAAAATGAAATATGCAATCTACGCGACGTTGTTCCTCGGCAACAACGCCATTTGAAATAACGAAGATCTAGAGGGTCATGTCAATCCATAAGGCAAATCAACAATCGTTGAGTTGACCGATCAAGAAGATCATTAAATTCAATAATTAACCCATAACATAATCAAGCAATCAAAAATAAGTGTGTGGAGTGAAATTTTATTATAACTCTACAACAAAAGCGTGTATAGGTTTCAATATGTGTAGAGGTCGAACACAGGGAGCAAACGGTAGATCGGAAAAATAAATTCCAAAATTTGTGTTCTTCTTTTTGTCTAAGTGTTTTTATGTGGGTTTTATATTTTATATTTTTTTGTGGATTTTAATATTTAAATTTATCAAATTGTTTTAATTTTATAATTTTTATATTTTTATATTTTGTATTTTTTAAATATAATATAAGAATATACAAGGTTATATATAATATAGAGTAATATATTTATAAATGCTAATAAAAAAATAAAAATAAAAGAAATAGAATATTTGAGTATTTAAACATTTTCTACAATTTTTTAAATTTATGAGGATTTTTTTAATTTTTAGGTATTTTAAAGTCAAAAATATCCTAAAACAAGGATTAAATAAATAGTGATGTGGGAGTTGAAAGAAAAAAGAATCCAAAATTTACCAAATCAATTATAAGATATAATAAATTATATAATGAAAATTACAAAATAGAAATGACTATTTTTTGGATTTTTTGATCATTTTTTTCTTTTTATAAAGGATTTTGGAGCTTTTTAATTTTTAAGGTTTTTCTTTTTCTATTTTTAGGATATTTTTTATATGGAGTTAGAAAATACAGTAATAAACAAAATATATTTGTTGGGAATTTCTCAAAACTTATTATATTTTTTGGAAAATTTTAATTCAAATTGGGATAAAAATTTTCTGTGAATGGAAGTACACATGGTAACAGGCACTTAACCCTACTTTTTATAATATTTGGAGCACAGATGATATTTTTAATAAATATAAAATGGGAACAAAAATTAATGAACTCACAGGGGTATATTTGCAATTTAAAATAAATGTAGGATAAATATACAAATAAACCAAAATATTCAAATAATATGAAAAATTTCTGGACCAAAGTGAAATACCAAACCCTCAATGGGGTCTCTGCAAAATCGCCACCTCATGTGGGATCGTACGTGACGTAACGTGGACTAGACTAACATGCAAATAACATAAAAGGAAGGGGTTATAATGAAAATTTTATAAACCTTTTAGACATTTAAAATAAATTGCAATACTATGCAATAAATAAACAAAAGGCGATAGTATATTGTTTAAATTACCCCCTAGAGGCATGGATCCAACGATTTGTAGGTGCATGACTTACCCACGTAACAACTTCCGAATGCACGCTGATACTTTGGTGATGAGCGACTGTGGCTTGATTCTGGGAGAGATCTAACGGCTGCAGCTTCTCACGATCAGATGCTCATGATCAAAACTGGAGCGAGTGAAGGATAAAATGACTACTGCTCTTCCAAAAGAACATGGAAGAGCAGACGACCGAGGTTCCTTCAATTGCCTCCCACTCACGACTCTGACGGTCTCTGACCCTCCTCCAAGGCTCAAAACGATCCTCAAAGGTGTATGCATCTGCCTGATGCTTTTGAAATGGTCGGAACCCAACGGTTGTGCCCAAGCTTCTCGGTGAAGTTCAAAGCTTCTAGGAGTCCTCGGCATTGCTCAAAATTGACCTCAATAGGAGCACGGTGGAGGGTTCGCCGGAGTGGAGCTCCGGCGAACTACGAATGGATGATTCTATGCTAACAAGAGAAATTAAAACGAAAACTAATGAAAGGAAATCAAAATTAGAGCTAAGATCTATCTATAAAGCAAAGAAAATGGACCTCAAATGGCCGAAGCCATGAGATGGTACCTCGACGGCGGCAAAGCTCATTTATAGATGGTGGAATCGATCTTCTCGCTCAACTTCTCTTCTCCAAACTATAGGGTGAGCTTGTCATCACCTAGGTCGAGCCCAAGACACAAAGTGTTTGGAAGAAATCAGGTGGAAGAGATTCAAAAAATCTGAGAAGTATTGAGCGGAGCTTTTGTACATGTGACGAAGTGGGATGGAATATCTAACTGAAGCGGTTGATGTATTCGATTATTTGGTTGTAAATTTAATAATTATTTAAGTAATTTTCGATGAATCCTTGATTACCCAGCTACTACAACACATTACCCAGCATATCGTTGTGCTACTGGATGGATTCGATCGGTCTTGCGTGGATGATCTTCTTCTTAAGTTCCTTGTGCTCTTCAACGAACAAGAGGATTTCATTTGATGTAATCAGATCTATCTCTTTCATATCATTTGCTAGATAGCGAAAAGCATGTGATTCATCTCCGTGCCATTACGTGTTGTCTATGTAGGATCCAACTTGAGACAGGACATTTTAAAGGTATGTTCTTTAATCGTATGATCGTGATGGAACAAGTTGAGAATGTACCCAATTTATGTGGATCCACTAAAATTTTGAAAATTTGCATTGCTATATTAAATCGTACGATGAGTCACTTTAGATCAGATATGATCTGATCTTCCCATTTATGTGATGTGCAAGGCCTAACCCCTTTCCTTAGTGTCCTACTCTAAGGATTTCCTAATCCAATATGGATAATGCTTCCAGATCTAGAAATTTGTAATACCATATTGGAAACGTCGTCAACCACTTACACCGACACACCAGAAAAACTCATGTTGACGACTCACATACATAATCTAAGAACTTAATGCCAAAACCAACTGCACCTAAGGATCTGTTTGGTTGTTGGGTTGAAGTGGATTGGGGTTACCTGATGCGAATAATAGCTGCTTGTGATGGTTATGAGGGTTGGAGAGGGTTGGAATAAAGAATGTGATGAGATGTCACTATGACTTGCAATGGAATTCCAACCCAAGAATAGAGAGGGGTAAACCGGGTTAAGTTGACGTACCCAGTTACCAAACGAACCCTAAGCATAGAGTACCACATTGAGATGGGTCTAAGAAGAAGGTGTTGTGTTTAAGAATTGTATTTAGATGTTAATTGGAAAATCTAGGTAATTACAATTGGAGTTAATTGGTTTCAAGTGGGAAACCAAATGTCTTGGAGGGAAACTTGGGAATTCTTAAATTTGAAACATGGAAATATTTGGGTGGAAGTTTAGTAACACACCTTGGAGTTCTAAACTTTTGGTGGACTTATATATGAGTCCATACCCCAAGATCTTGTAGCAATAATAGAGAGGACGAATGGAGGACCACACACACGCATGAGTGCGCTCCGCTCCATCTCCAGCTCGGAAGAGTCAATTCGGATCTCGGATCTCGATACTTTTGTTGCGGGTTTCATTTGGTAAGTTGATTAAATTAATCACATGATTAATTGGGTAAGTCGACTAAAATGGGAATTTGACTCTCCATTATGGGCATGATTCTGGCCACGATTTCGGGATTCAAAATGACGCGTGCAATGGGGTCATTTTCGTAAATAGAAAGGCATCGCGCTAGGGCACACGACCATCTATATAAATCCCTTCCCCCACATCGTGTTCTATACATTCGCTCACGCCGTCTCTGTTCGTGTTCTGGTTCTTCCTCTCGCGGACGAACCACCCTCACTTTCTCTCGGCTGCAGTTCTCTGAGGTACACTCGAGGAGGATCTCGTTGGTATGCGCGGACGAAGATCGTGTGTCGTCATATCTTGGAAGCGGATCGCCAGTACCCTACGCACCCGTATTGTGGGGGTGATATCCTCTCTAAGGACAGTCCATTTCATGGACGCTTCGGTGACTTCTAACCTTATTCCTCTTTTGATTTGTCTTCCACAATTTGTTTATTGATTTACCTTTCATGGATCTCGCCCGGTTTATGCTTTCGTTCATTTAATCGGTTCCTGATTGCATTGTCTAATCAAATAATGGATTGGAACTGCATGTTATTAATCTTGATAATCTGTAATTCTTTTCTCTCAATCCATTTGGATCCGTGTAATTACGGTTTATTATATGCATGGTTGATCTTATTCACAATAATCTTAGAAAGGATATTAGAAATAGGATTTAAAATCATGTCGAAAACAATGTATAAATCCAGGGTAGATATGACGGGTATGCCCGAAAAATTCAGTGGTCAGAATTTCAAGCGGCTCGATGCTTGAAAGTGATTGCCCTACGGTGGAAAAGAAAAACCCCTCACCCAATAGCCAGAAGGTGCAATATGCGTGGAAGGAATGCGGCCGTATCTGTCATGGTTGCATCCTGTTGGCTCTGTCCAACACGTTTGACATATATTGTTCGTCCACGCAGACTACGAAGGGGCTATGGGAAGATTTGGGTCGGAAGTATAACCCCGAAGACCTCAGTATTGAGAAATACTCTGTGGCCAAGATTTTGAAGTTTTCCATGGCCGAAGGGACGTATGTTTCTAAATAGGCACACGAGTTTTTACTCCTACTCCATGGTTTATAAGATGCCGAAATGAAACTTCCAGAGAAGTTTCAAGTCATGAGCATCATAGAAAAATTCTCCAAGTCATGGGAAGACTTCGATATGATCCTGAAACACATGAAGGGGAAAATTTATGGATGACTTGATGTTGGCAAGAGGAGGAACACAGAAAACAAAAGCGTGTGCTTCCTATCGATATTCATGTTAAAGTCAATCTCATGATCTCGAAGGGCAAAATAAGAAGGGAAATGGTGCTAATAACAATAAAATGAAACCAAAGGGTAAGATCCAGAAAAAGGCAAAGAATAAACCATGTTGGCACTGTAATCAGGTTGGCGATTGGAAGGACTATCCGTCCTTAAAGGCTCAACCTAAGGTTGCACACAGGAGTCCACAAGTGAATATGATCACTATGGGACTCGAGCTAGCGAGGGTTATGTCTCTGTAAAACCTGAAGTATACCATATCCATGATCCAAATGAGTTGCTCGTGGATACGGGAGCCAATGTAAATATTTGTTCTGACAGGACGTTGTTTTCTTCTTATCAGACCTGCAGTGGTGGGACTGTGAAGATGGGGAACGTTTCTACAGCCAGGGTGCTAGGGTCAGGACAAGTCAACTTGAGGTTCTCCTCTGGACGTGTCTAGACATTGCACATGGTGCTGCATGTTCCTGACATCAAGAAGAATGTTTTATTTGGCTCTATCTTAGTTAGAAATGGTTTTGAATGGAACTTTAAATGTAATAAAGTTGTCATTCTGAGACATGATTTTTTTTATGGAAAAGGCTATTTGGCAGATTTTGATTTGTTATTTAGAATTAGATGTGATTCAGTAAATATTAATGATATGAATGTTTTAAGTTCTGAATGTTCTAATTCTGTGTCTCATGTTGTGAATAATCTAGAGTCTTGTGATCTCTGGCATGGAAGATTGGGACATGTGAACTTAAATTCAATAAAGATAATGATGAATTTAGAGTTGATCCCTAAACACACTATTGATAAAACTCAAAAATGTGAAATCAGTGTGCAAGTTAAGACAACTAGGAAGTCTTTTCAGTCTGTCTCTAGAGATAGTGAGATCTTCGATCTAGTGCACACAGATATCTGTGAGTTTAATGGTGTGTTGATCAAGACAATAAGAAATACTTTATCACCTTTATAGATGATTACAGTAGATACTGCTATGTATATCTAATGAAAACCAAGGATGAATCCTTAGAGAAATTTCTTATATTTAAGAATGAGGCTGAGACACAAACAGGAAAAGTGCTTAAATGCCTTAGGTCAGATAGAGGAGGTGAATATACCTTTAACTTGTTTGATGAACAATGCAAATCATTTGGCATAGTTCATGAACTTACGGCCCCATATTCACCTCAATCAAATGGGATAGCAGAATGGAAAAATAGAATCTTAACTGACATGATCAATGCTCTCCTATAGAATTCTGGACTTCCAACCTATATGTGGGGAGAAGCCTTGAATACAACTTGCCATATTCTGAATAGGGTTCCTCCAGACATATGGAAAAGTGTCCTTTTGAATTTTGGAGAAATAAGAAATCAAGCTTAAGATATCTCAAAGTGTGGGGCTGTCTCACTAAGGTTTTAGTCCATAACACAAGAGAAAGAAGCTTGGTCCTAAAACTGTTTACGTGGTCTTCTTAGGTTATTTGAAAAATAGCTATGCATATAGGTTCTTGGTAATTTGGTCCGAGATATCGGGCATAGAAGTCAACCCCAATGTTGAACTCCATGATGCTACCTTCTTTGAGGATATCTTCCCGCTGAAGATTGAGATTCCTCATAATCTGACCATTGAGGGCGCCTCTACATCAGGATCTATTCCAGATCAAGTGAAAAGGATAACGAATGTGGGGGTTGAGACTCAACCTGAACCCAATGACCTTTTAGAAGAGATTGAGCCAAGGAGGAGTAAAAGATCTCGGATAGCCAAGGATCTAGGTAGCGACTTTGTTGTTTACCAGCTTGAGGGTGATCCACTAAGTTACAAGGAAGCCATGGCTTCATCTGAAGCAAAACAATAGAAGGATGCCATCAAATCTGAGATGGATTCCACTATAACTAATGGAACTTGGGAGTTGGTTGATTTATCCAAAGGGTGCACTACCATTGGATGCAAGTGGAGAAAGCTTAGACCTGACAGATCAATTGAAAAGTATAAAGCCAGATTCACTACAAAAAAAACACTATTGGCGTGCACAGATTTGCGTCCACTAGGCGAGCACATGTGCTAGCTTGGCTCTGGGCGAGCACATGAAGAGCACATGTACTCGCCCATGGGGGTCGCCGGTTTGAATTCTGAGGAACGGCTCGATTGCCAATTTGGGCGAGCACATGTGCTCGCCCACTTGAAATTTTATGCGCAGATTACTTTAGCGTCTGGGAAATTTTGGATGAGCACATGGCGACGGCTAGGCGAGCACTTAAGTGTGCTTGCCCAGGTTTGTAAACAGAATGTCGGGTGTCCCTTTCTTCCTCATTCTCACGCGATTCCTCCCCCAAATCACCCCTCTAGCGACCCGCCAACCCTCCTCTCCGCCACGGCGCCCACTGTTTTCATGTTTCGAGTAGATATACATCTACCCTTCAGTATAATCATTCCTCCTCTCTCTCATTTTTTTAAGATTTCATTAGAAATTTGTCTTGTTTTGATAGTTTTTTGTTTCAATTTTTTGATTTTCTTGTTGGATATAGTGTATACAACGTATGTATTAAAATGTTTTTTACATGTTTAGATAAGAGTGGATCACTATAATCTTGCTAAGTTCATTTGATAATCACAATTTATCGAGGATCTAAATACGTCGCTGTGGTGACCCACAATAAAATGTAATTAATCAACAATGAACCCACAATCAAGTATCAAACAATGAAAAACAAGTGTGGAGTCAAATTTATTTTTAACTCTGCACAAATGGTGTATAGTGACAAGTATGCAGAGAGTTCGAACTCAGGGAGCAAACAGGGTAATTCACAGAAGTGTGCACAAGTGTGTGTGTGATATGTCTACACTAAGCAAGCAATCAAATGAAATTTTTGTGGGTTTTTAATTTTTTAATTTTTTGTTTTTTTTAATTTTCAATTTTGTATTTTGATTTTTGATTTTCTGATTTTTATAATTTTATATTTTATATTTTTTTTCAATATTGGAATTTATAAACAATGTAATACAAGACAATATAAAATATTTATAAAAATGTGCAAAAATATCCAAAAATTCAGAGATAAAATGTTTTTAGTATTTTTAGGATTTTTTACTGTTTTTGAGATTTTTGGGGATTTTTCAAGGTGTTTTTGGTATTTTTAAAGACTGAAATAAAGCAAAACAGAGAAATTAGTGATGGCTGTGAATAAAATAGGAATTGAAAATAGCAAGCAACAACCAAAATTTTCCACACTATTTTTCAAATAAAGAGAATAAAATAGAGAGTAAATAGGACCTGAGTTTATATTTTTTGGAGTTTTCTTTGATTTTATGTATTTTTTTGAAGTTTTTGAGTGTTTTTGAATTGTTAGTGTTTTTCTTTTGAGATTTTTAGTGATTTTTGGACTGACACTAAAATAGGGTAAAATAGACACTAGGAGATTTTTTGGAATTTTTGAAAGGGTTTTGATAGTTTTTTGGCATTTTCTAAGCTAGACAGTGCACAAAAAGCGAGTTTTTGATTTTTAATAAATATGAAAATAAAATAAAATCAAAAACTAAAATGATAGCGTCAAAGTACAAGTGTCCAGGAACCTATCCCTATTTTTGTGGAATTTTTGAATTTAAAATGATAGTTCAAATAAATACAACAAGCATCTAATCAATAAATAGGCCTGGCAGGGGCATTTATGCAATTTACAAAACATCCAGGGGCTTACATGCAACTTTCCACAAAATATTGAACTGAATATTCGATTTATAGCACTAAAACACAATTACAAAACCCGCCTGGGTACACTAGCAATTTTCCCACCAGGGCGCGTGACTTGCACGCGCCTGGCGAGGACTAGAATGTAATAACCCAAAACACTGGGGACTTACTTGCAAAATATCCAAAAATACAACACGTGATTGTCACAGATTTGGTACTAAAATGAAATACAAACAAAGCCGAGGGTCCAAATGCAAAATGCCCACACCTCACGTGTACAGGTCACGTGAGGTGACGTGGCGGAGGACCTGGATGCAAATATGGAAAGCTCGGGGGTCTTCGTACAAATAACCCAAAGTTTTTACACTACAGGCGAAAGTTTCAATACTAAATAATAAATACAAAAGATGCGAGGGTGTAGATGCAAAATACCCTCGCTGGGACGATCCTCAGGTGACGCGTGGCGCAAATCCAACGGCTGGGAGCTGAGCGCGATCCAGCGGCAGGGGGCGTGCCACTTATCCACATGGCAGCACGGGGACGGCCGATGACGGTTCGCTTCGACGTCTGAGATTAGATCTCAGAATGAGATCCAACGGTGGCTGGGCTCGGAAGATCTGACGGTCGACGAGCGATCTGGGACTCCACCCTTGATCGGACGGTGGCGAAGGCGGCTGGAAGAACACGGCAGAGCTTCGACTGGGCGAGGTTCCTCGAGCTCCTCCAGCCGACTCCGGTGGCTTCTGGGCTTCAAAATCGGGCTGGAGCCTCCTCTGGTCCTCCTCTATCTCCTGGGGGTGTCAAAAAGCCACGGCGGTGGCCGTGGTGCTCGCTGGTGGCTGGCGGAGCTGGAGGGCTTCGCTAGCTCCGGCGAGCTTCAAAACTCGCCTCCAGGTGTCTTCGCTTGGGCTTTGACCTGAAAGAATGGTCAACGGGTCCAGGGCAAACTGCCTGGACCCTTGGATGGTCGGGGAGAAGCGCGAATTGAACTAGGGGTGCACGGCCGGAGGTGCGCTCCGGCCAAGTGCTTAATTAAGCGAGATAGTCGATGGAACTTGGATTTTTTTTTGTAGATTTCCGAAGCTAACGGTAACAGGAAACTAATGGATGAAATAAAAAGGTGGGGGGGAAGCCCTCGATGGCCAAAGCCAGAGGGAGGAGCAAACCTCGACCGGCGACTTCGCGGGAGGTAGGGGAAGCACCTCCGACCTCGGGAGCCTTGGCTGAAGAGCCCACGACAGAGCTGTCACCTCCAGGTAGCTCTGGAGCACGAGAGAGGCGCGAGGGGTGGACCGAAGGGTGTTCCAATTCGAATCGAAAGGTGGGGGGTTAGTTTTAAGTGGGTTGACCCGAGGTGACAGGGGTTCGAAGAACGAGGTACCACAGGTGCGTCGATGATCCATAGCCCAAGATGAAGCTTGGGCGGGCATCCTTGATAGAAGGGCTACAAAAGTCATGAAGAGTGTTTCATGATTTGATGAAAGGGGTGACCTCGAAAAAAGGGTGAAGATAGGTCAAAACCAACCTCTGACAGGCGCACATGGGTGAAGGGCAGGCAGTTGACCAGAGTCAACAAAGGCCGCCCCCCTGGTTGGTCCACGTGGACCAACCAGGAAAAACCCTGCGGAAATGTTTTAATAATTCATTTAAAAATAGAAAAAGGCCGAATTAAATTATGATTATAAAATAAAAAATATTTGTTATTTTCTGTAGTATTTTGTTATGACTTTTAATTATTTTTATAACTTGGATTTTTACAAGTTACCTTTATAGCCTTATATAGGTATAGTATCTATATAGTTTATTAATTTATTTTTATTTTGTGTATTTTATCTTTATTATTTTCATTTCTTATTTTCTAAAATTATGAAATACTTTTATCTACACAAATATATTTTTATTTAATTTTTCTGATATGTTTTGTATATTTAATAAAATACAAGTATGTTTTGTATAGGTATATGTATAGGCAGTATACCTATGTATTCTTTATACAAGTATTTTTATTTTGTAATTTCTTTGCATTTTTATTTTGATTTTAATGCACATATATATTATAAGGAATATTTACATAATGAAAATATAAAAATGAATAAATAATGAATAAAGAATAAATTGAATATTTTATTCAGTACAGGTATACAATAGGGGTCCAAAACTCAACTTTCAAACCGTAGCTCCGCCAAATGCGAAACCACAACCATTAAATAGATTATTTTATTCTATATACAATTAAAGGTGAGTACAATGCATTTGGAGTTGTCAGTTGTGAGATACGGGTCTGGGAAGTTGGGATTTCGGATTCTTATTCAGACCATAACTTTTTATCTGTACATTATTTTTCTGTGAAATCAATTTTGTATTTTTCTTTATAAAATTACCTACAATTTTCATGTACAAAGTTTCTTTCTTTGATGTATAAAAAGTGAAACCACAAATAGGTCCCAAAAAGAATAAAGAATGAAGAAAATAAAATAGGTATTTTATCTGTACTTTGGCCCTTATCTCCCCCTACTTTATTCCTTGTCGACCTATTCATCAAGATGCCTAGGTCTCGGGGGTTTTGGGTCATAAAATATTTACAATATTTTATTCTTTTTTTCTTTTCTTTATTTATTCTATAATTTTGGCCTTAATTACAGTATTTTATACACTAATATAATGCACATGCATGGATGCTAAGATGATGATTTTAATGCTATTTACAGGCATTTGCTAGGGTTTTTGGTGCCAAAATGATAGAATAAAGATGATGAAATGTGGATTCATCATCCCCCTATACTTTACCTTTGCTAGTCCCTAGCAAACACTTATGCAATAAGTGCAAAAGAAAAAGAAAGAAAAGAAAAAGAAGAACTTGGATTTAGTTCAATCATCAAACTTGTCTTCACAAAATAAAAGTTTGGAGCTTAAGTCGGACCTTTGGAATTTTAGTGCGGTTGGAACCTTAATGAGAACCAAATTTGAAATCCAACAGTCCTTGAGAATCCCAAAACTCTGTCCAAGTCTCCTTAATAGCCAGGTCAGAAATACTTCAACTCATACGCAAACTCTTACGACTATGAGTCTGACTCGTACAGTGTGAGTGATATGTAGCTCCCCACCTCAGAAGTGACAAAGAAACAACCTCCCCCGACCTGGTAACTCTAATGCCTCGGTCTAGCAACTCTTTCCTCGAGAAGCGGGGTATTCCCTTCTAAGTTCAAGTGCAGCCGGCTCAAGAAGAGGGGGAAGAAGTATAGACTTTTGGAAGCTCAGCCAGTGTAGCCAAGTCTCCCGCTGCAAGCTTCATGAGATGTAACATGGATACCATAAGCTTTTGCTTTATTGGACTATATACATTCCGGTGGGGTTATTAAATTTACAATCCGACCCACCACTTTTTTGGAGTTCTTTTTTCTTTCTTCTTTTTTTTCTTTTTTTTAATTGCTTCTGTACAACATATCTACATGGTGCAGCATATATACAAGAAATTTTCGTCTTGAGCCAGTAGACTATCCCTCTTTTGAAGCTTTATTGCAACCCACGGCTTCTGTCTTTAGCCTTCATCACCACTAGACCAAGTTGAGGTGCACTTCCTTCACTATAAGAAGAAGAGAGGTTCCGCCTAGAAGTACTACCCTCATATGCTACCCCAAGCCAAAGGAAATTGCCTCCTCACCACCTCATCCGTGGAGAGCTCTGTGAAAGGTGCAGGTGTCCAAGTTAGGTCATTATCAACAAGAGTCATGCGTGTGCTCCGAAATACTCTACTTAAACAGTCAAGAATCCATTGAACTAAGTCCCGTGATCCTCAAAGGATTAAGTCAACTAGACCTGAAGTACCTCAAACCCAGTTCCTATAAGGTTCCTGTTATTAGGTAGATTTTAAGGTCTAATCAAGCTCCAATCTCCGTATTTTACTTAGACTTGTTCAATTGTCAAACTCAATCCGAAAATGCGAATGCTATGCAATGCAATGCAGAAAATATTTTTGTGCTGCAATTTTCAAGATTTTGAACTTTTTATGGATTTTTTAAAAGATGATGCATGCATTTTTTTCGTATTTTTCAAAAAGATTGTTCAGATGTTTTTGGATTTTAGTTTTGCAAATGTTTTTGGGATTTTTGAAAAGAAAAAGTTTTGGCTAAAAACTAGGTGAAAAATATGTACACGGGAGTGCTTCTTATATACACAAGAAGTGGATTTTAAGAATTTACAAGGGTAAGTGGTCAGTTTTATACCTATATATATAGTGGATTTTGGTGTGATATAAATATTCCTCAAACTTATTTGACACAAGCTTTTCACACCATTTTTGAAAACTATAGTCCAAAATAGTTTTTACAAACATTTTACAAACATGTACACACATTTGAAAATCAATTTGCAAAGGTTTTTCAAACAGTATATATAGATTTTTCACAATATTTTTGCAACCATTTTTCAAACCATTTGCAAATCATTTTTCAAACATTTTTATTTCACACAAAGAAAGTAAATTTTACAAACCACACATTCTTACACAGGTTGAAAACATATAACAAAATATTTTCAAAATAGTTTTCAATAGATGTTCACAAGGATTTTCAAACTATTTTTTCAAACATTTTGCAAAAAAAACATTTTCACCTGATTTATTAATCAGTAAATACAAAAAGAATTTGAGGAATAAAACTCCTTTTTATTAAGGATTTTAATGAATTTTAAAGAATTATTCTTAGCCATATTATTAGGAAAATACGAAAGTACGAGTTATGGCTAAAGTATATACATAGTATATATGACCCCCTATACTTAGCTTGAGCTATGTCCTCATAGATCAGAGAGAAAAGAGAAGACATAACTCGTACTAAGTATAGGCAAGTCTAAAGAATCAATGAATAAATGAAGGAATCAATGAATGAGAAGTCGACCTTCCCCCTATACTTAGGATCAAATAATCCTAAGTATAGCAGACTGTACACAACGCAGGGAGGGTCAAGGGCGGGAATGAATAGATCGTACTCAGATTGTTTCCCCCTATACTTAGGGTAAAATATCCCTAAGTATAGACAAAAAGAGGATCGAAATGAAAATGACAGAGCTCGGGGTGCACGCCCCCCTATACTTAGGACAAAGTACGTCCTAAGTATAGAAAACTGTCTACAAAGGCGGCACCTTTTTGATAGATAAAGAAAATAGAAATGGAAAAGAAGAAAAGAAGAAAAGAGGAAAATAAATTATCAGATGAAAGTGATATGAACAGATGGATCTGTGCAGCGGAAGATGGACTTGATTACCATGTATGAGATGCAGATGATGAGAGTCAAAGGACACATCTCATACCAGAAGAATGGGGGCAACGTCAATGGTCGGCGGATCATGATCAACATATAGTTTCAGGCGTTGACCATTGACGCGGAAGGTAGAGGAAGATGACGGTTCGGATATGTCGATGCTACCATTGTCATGTACCTTCCTGACCACATAAGGACCTTTCCACTTGCTCTGCAACTTCCCTGGGAATAATTTCAGCCTGGAATCAAACAGCCATACTCTCTGATCTGGCTCAAACTGTTTATGGCTGATATGCGAATCGTGCCATGTCCTTCACTTTCTCTTTATACTGTAGGCTATTCGAAAAGGCTGTGTCTCTCAGTTCTTCCAGGGCTTCCAATTCTGCTCTTCTCTGGTCTCCTATACTCTCCGGATCTAAAAGTAACTCAGTGACTGCCCAAAAAGATTTGTGCTTGATCTCCACTGGCAAATGGCACGGCTTGCCATAGACGAGACGAAAGGGAGATGTCCCCAATGGATTCTTGAAAGAAGTCCGATAGGCCCACAAGACCGAGTCCAAAAGCTGTGACCAATCCTTTCGGTCTGGGCGGACAACTTTCTGCAAGATAGTCTTTATCTCCCGATTCGATACTTCGGCAAGACCATTAGTCTGAGGGTGATAAGGAGTGGCAACCCGATGGTCAATGCCGAACTCGTCTGCAAGGGCCCTGACTTTGTCATTGATGAACTGAGACCACCCATCTGAAATCAAGACTCTAGGTACCCCGAACCGTGAAATGATATTTTCCTCAAGAATTTGCAAACGGTTTTAGCATCTTCGGCTCGGGTGGGGATGGCCTCAACCCATCGGCTGACATAATCCATAGCGAGCAAAATATGCTCGAATCCCTTACTCTTAGGAAATGGGCCCATGAAATCAATCCCCCATGCATCAAAAACCTCACAAAGTGAATGGGTTGCATGGGCATCATGTCTCTCTATCCGCAGGTTCCCATTTTCTGACAGTCAATACATCTCTTCACGAACTCATCAGAATCCTTGAAGAGAGTAGGCCACCATAGGCCGGATTGAAGCACCTTCTGTGCTGTCCTTTTTCCAGAATGATGTCCTCCTGCCTCAAGCTTGTGGCAGTATGTGAGGACACTATGATTCTCTTCTTGAGGGAATGCACATCCTCCAGATACTGTCCCCTCCTTCATGATAAAGGACGGGCTCCTCCCAATGATAAAACTTAGCCTTCGCCAGGAAGGTCTCGAGTTTCTGCCTAGGCCAACCTTGTGGACCATCTTGGCGACAAGATAGTTTACAAAGTCAGCATACCATGGGAGCGAGGTGACCGCCAAGATCGCCTCGTCTGGAAATGTTTCTGTGATAGGTGCACTGGGCTCAGATTCCTCAAGATTCTCCAATCTGGAGAGATGATCCGCCACCACATTCTTGACCCCAGGCTTATCCTTAATCTCAATATCAAATTCCTGGAGTAGAAGGATCCATCTGGTGAGACATGCTTTGGCATCCTTCTTAGACATTAGGTACCGGATGGCGGTGTGATCAGTGTAGATGGTTACTCTAGATCCAAGAATGTAAGATCGATACTTATCAAGAGCGAAGACTACGGCCAGCATCTCTTTCTCAGTCACAGTGTAATTCCGCTGAGCGGCATCCAAGGTCCGGCTGGCGTAGTGAATGGCAAAAGGCAAACCATCCCTCCTCTGTCCAAGCACAGCCCCAACGGTAAAATCTGAAGCATCCGTCATGATCTCGAATGGGAGAGACCATCGGGTGGCTGAAGGACAGGAGCTGAAACAACCATATTTTTGAGAGTTTCAAAAGATTCAAGACACTTATCATTGACAATAAACTCGGTGTCTTTCGTCAGCAAGTCAGTGAGCGGTCGGGCAATTCGACTGAAGTCTTGATTGAACCGTCGGTAGAAACCGACATGCCCCAGAAAAGATTGTAACTGACGCAAGTTGGACGGTGGATTGAGTTTTCTGATGATATCCACCTTAGCCGGATCGACCTCCAGGCCCCTGTTGGAGACGATATGACCAAGGACCGTCTCTTGAGTCATCATGAAATGACTCTTCTCCCAGGATAAGACCAGATTGACCTCAATGCAGCGCTTTAGCACACGGTCTAGCCAGTCAAGACAAGCGTCGAACCCGTCGCCATAGACCGAGAAGTCATCCATGAAGACCTCTAAACAGTCACCCACCATGTCCGAGAAGATGGACAACATGCACCTTTGGAATGTTGTCGGAGCGTTACATAGACCAAAGGGCATCCGTCTGAAAGCATATGTCCCAAACGGACAGGTGAATGTCGTTTTCTCCTGGTCTTCGGGCGCAATGGCCACTTGATTATATCCAGAGTACCCGTCAAGGAAACAATAATGACTCTTCCCAGCTAACCGCTCGATAATCTGATCAATGAAGGGTAGCGGGAAGTGATCCTTCTTGGTGGCCTCATTTAATCGTCTGTAGTCCACACAGACCCTCCAAGAAGTTGGTACTCTGGTAGCGATCTCCTCTCCCGACTCATTGACAACTGTAGTGATACACGTCTTCTTGGGTACCACATGTAGCGGACTTACCCATTTGGAGTCGGAGATGGGATAGATGAAATCGGCGCTCCACCACCTTGAAATTTCTTTCATGACTACGTCTCGAAGATTCGGGTTCAGCCGTCATTGGAACTCACGCGACGGCTTAGCGTTATCCTCAAGATAGATGTGGTGAGAGCAAAGATTTGGGCTCAGCCCCTGGAGATCAGCTATACTCCAACCGATTGCCTTGCGGTTTCTTTCAAGAACCTCCATCAGACGAGATTCTTGTTCTCCAGTCAAATCTGCTGAGATAATGGCTGGGTACATCTCTGGCTCACCCGCAAGGAATCTGTATGTCATCGACTGCGGCAGAGGTTTCCGTTCTGGACAACTGGGAGGTGGCAGATCTGGCTTCTGATATGTCTGTGTAAATGCTACCAGGTCTGCATGGGAGAACTCTCGCTCTACATGAATGTCTGACGAAGGGCGGCCTGCTGAATCATCTTTAAACTGCACTGGCTCGCACTCTTTCATGGTTGTCGGCTCTGAAGGAATCAGACAAGTAAATAATCATTGAAATCATCCCAGTCAATGTCTGAATCCGAGGGATCATAAGAAGATGAGCAAGAATGAAAATCATCAGCACCACTCGTCACAACACTGTCAGCCTCATGTGTATCCTCATCCAGGGATATGCTCTCCCGGCTCTCGATTGCCATGAGCTTGAGATATAGTGAATCTGTAGGCAAGGCGAGGGTCGGTGCTACGGGATCTTTCCAGTTGGATTCATCATCAGTTCTCGAAATCACAAACCTGGTGGATGTCTAGCTCCTCCTCTGTCATCTGCTCGGCTTTGCTGGATTGCTCTGAGCATGCCAACTCTCTGGCTCTGGTCTGGTCGATCGTATCTATTTGTATGCTTTCGCCCTCTACGCGAAAACATACCGTCCCACTGTCATGGTCGGAGACCGCCTTGGCAGTAGCCAAGAATGGGCGTCCAAGTATGATGGGGGCATCGGTTACCGACTCAGGGATCTCCATGTCCAATACAACAAAGTCCCACGGGGAATTTCAGGCCCTGAATGGTAACGACCACGTCCTTCAACAACCCTTCAGCCTCTTAATCGACCTGTCAGCAAACTGAAGGACTGTTCTGCTTCGAAGAAGAGGGACAAACTCGAATCGCTTGAGTAAGGCTGCCGGAAGGAGGTTGATCGAAGACCCGCTGTCTAATAGAGTACGATCGAACCGCTGCTCCTGGATCTCGCATCTGACATAGGAAGCTCCTGTATCGGGTCGCTTGGCTGGCAATGTGTTCTGAATGGCGCAGCAAGTGTCATGAGTGAGCATATGGATTTGATCTCTGTGCCTCTTCTTCCTTCGGACAGTGGTTGTCTCTTTCAAGTTCTTTTTGAAGAAGGGGATATGCTCAAATGCTTCTCGTAGAGTCAGCTGAATGTGAAATCTATCAATCATTTGGTTGCCGAACTCTACCTACTGATCTTTTTTAGGATTTTCTTTTTTATTCCCCTTCGCACGGCGGAGCGCCTCAGGGAAGGGGATGGTAGGGGCCTCCTCAGATGGAGGACTAGGACTCGGTCCCTGTGCCTGTGAAGAAGGAGATTCCATACAATAATCATCATTCACCACATATGGATCCGCAATTTGAACAGAAACCTTTCCTTTATTTATATTTTTGTTTTTCTTTTTGTTCCCACAGTCCTTGGGTACAAAATGTGGCAACATCACAGATGGTGTTTCAACAAAAGTGGATGTGATGGCCTCAGCACCACCACTAGCACCGGTCTTCGCGGCATCAGCACCGCGCTCTGATTCATCATCTAAAATGGTGGCATCAGCACCACCGTCTGCAACTGGTATCACGACGGCATCAGCACCGTCGTCCTGGACTTCATCATGGGTGGCATCAGCACCACCGTCAACATCATCATGAGCGACATCAGCACCGCTCCTCTGCTCCTCTGGCGCTCCTGATCCTGCATCTGGTTGTCGCTCAGAAGAGGCGCCGCCGGCTGGCATCCTACCGCTCCTAGTAGTAACAAAATCAGCATCATGATAGGAATAAGACATGTCACTCAAATAATCACTAGGAGAGGTATCCTCTATAAACTCTACATGCTCAGACTTTCTTTTCAGATTGTTCGGGTTAGGTTCAATCTGAGCAGGTATGGCGGCTTTCCCTTTTATAATCTCCCTCATCTCCTGCCGGAATTCATCCATTTCTTGCCTGAAGGATGCTCGCTGTTCGGAGAGCAAGCGGGCAAGATCATCGAGAGTTGGGTTCTCAAAAGCGGGAACCTGAGGACTGGATGGTTGTCCCTGCTGGAAATGGGGCTGCTGCTGCTGTTGTGGCTGATACTGAGGAGAAGGATGGTGATAAGAGTGCCGAGGCTGCTGTCGCTGCCTCCACTGTTGTCCCTGATAGGCAGGACGAGGACCACTCTGATATTGCTGTTAATGGGCATACTGGGGCTGCTGGTGTTGCTGCTGTGGCTGGCTGTTCTGCTGTCCTTGGGCAGGATTCTGTTGCTGGGAGGAGGATCCACCATTGCCCCAACGGAATCCAGGGTGATCCCGACGAATCCCGGGCTGAGGATACCGGTCGTACCAAATCCCATTGACTTCCATCAATGGTTCCTGCTCGAAGGAGGGTGGAGGAAGAACGGCCAGCGGCTGCTCCGGCTGATAGACCACCATCTGCGTATCCGTAGATGGCGGTTGAGATGGATAGTACTGCAGCAAGGGAACCGGCTCTGCCTGAATGTGGTTCACCTGGAGGTATGAGGTAGATGCCTGGTTGGAATTGCTGCTACTCGGATCAGCACGTGATCTGGGAGGCTGTTGTGACTGAGTTTGTGCCTCCTGAATGCACAAGATCTGCGTCTTCAGATCACTCATGGTCTTGGCAATCTGGTCCATCTGGGCCATGCCTTGCATCTGTTTCTTCTCGAGGATCTCGAGGCGGTCCAGCTTCTCACTAATGATGCCCATGTCGGTTGCGGCTGATTCAGCTTGGGCTGCGGCAGCTGATACTGTGTTGGGACCGGCATCGATGCGGGCGATCCTCTGAAATGATCCCGCTCCTTGCGGGGGCTTCTGCTGAGTGCAAACTCGGGCTTGGGCCATCACAGTAGAGTTTTCTGCCATGCCTTCGTAGATGGCCCAGACGTCGTCTTCTCCCTTGGAGAAATAAGACCCACCGCAAGAGGCGTTCACTAGCCCCTGCAGCTCCGGTGTCAGCTCACAGAAGAAACTTTGCACTAGATTGGGCTTGGAGATGTCATGATGTGGACACCGGTCGATGAGCTCTCTGAATCGATCCCAGGCTTCATGGAACTGTTCATTTGGGATCATGACGAAGTTACTGATCATGGCTCGAGCTGCGTTGGTCCGGCCGAGGGGGTAATACTTCTTCAAGTACGCGGTCCGGAGATCTGCCCATGTGTCGACGAATCGCCCAAGGTGTTTGAGCCAATATGCGGCTCTATCAACCAAAGAGAATGGAAAGGCAATCATCTTGATGGTGTCCTCGGTCATCAACCGATCATGGTTAGTGCTGCAAATCATCTCGAATTCCTGGAGGTGGAGGTGCGGCTCTTCGGTCGGCAACCCATGGAACTTGGGTAGAAGCTGGATAGTGTGGGGCCAAAGCTCGAAATCTCCGTGAATTGGCGGGAGTCTGATCCAACGGTGAGTAAGGGATGCAGCTGGGTTGTGCAACTCCCTCATGATGGTCTGTGGCGGTCGCTCAGCGTCTGGATCGCCTCCTCCTGCATCAGGTCCTCCTCCTCCTCCACCGCCACCGCCCTCAGGTCGGTTCTCTCTCATCTGTGCTATCTCTCTCATCGGATCACCCATGAATGTTCCCTGGTCACGGATCTGTCTCTGCATTATCTCCAGGGACGCTAACAAGGAGTTGTTGATGGCCACCTGATCAATTATGAATGGAGGGTGATCATGGTCATCTAGGTGCTCGCCTCTGTCTGCCATCACTGGATTTTCTGAAAACGCAAAAGAGGCCATCTCAGGTGCTGTCGAATGAGCTGAACTCTATGATGCACTGAATTCTGAAACAATTGGACTGAGAGAAGGAGAATGGGAAGGGTGGTCGAGGGGGAACAGGGTGGATGTGAACTCAGGCTCGGAGAGCGGACTCTCCGAGGTATTCCTAGATGAATGAGGAGGAGTGCTGGATAGCGGTGCCGACAGAGTCGGCCTAAGAGATCTCCGTCCCATCATCTTGATTATTCGAGAAGAGAAGGGAAAATGCAAGAAGAAGAAGGAAGAAATGAGAAGCAAAATTGCGCACAATTGTGTTGTGTTTTTGATCTTGACCTTAGATAAAACTAGCAATCAAACGCAAGACAGGGGTGAATTCACCAACTCAACACATGAAGCCGTGAAGGTTCGGCTTTTATCTTTTCGGTTTTAGCTTGTATTCAAGAATTAATCTTTTCACGAGTCCTTAGAGCGCTACGCCTAAAGGAGAGAGAGTACTGCCGGAAGAGTATCCCGTACTTGTCCTCCTCCTATGTAACCTGTAGCTTGCACTTTTTGAGGTCCTTGTAACCCTTCCTGGATCCCTACTCAGCCAAAGAATAAGAGGGGAAGCCAATAGGCGAAACCGATACTTCGGAACTCGCTCGCAACGGAATCACCCGTGAGCGTGCAAGAACCTACTCGGACGCGAGACGATGAGACAGATACCCCCGTGAAGGCGTGGCCTAGGCTCGATACTTCGGACAAGGTCGATGCTCTACACAATAGAGAGTCACCAATGTTGACCAAGCCCTACTCGTCCACGTACGATAGAAGCGCCAATACTTCGGTAATCCAGGCGATACACAAGGCAGCCACAAGCTGGGATTTTGGCTCTAATCCTTACGAAGCGCTCACCTCACTTGGAAGGAGACCTTCCCATGCAACCTGAATACAAGTGAGGGTGTTACTCTCCCCAAGCAATGAATCCAATTACCGATTTTATTTTTGGTCAAGTTTTCTTAGCAGTCCCTTTTTTAATTTTTTTGGTGTTATCGCTTCTTTTGAGTAGATTCAAACAAGCGCCTAACGATTTTTGTATTTTCTTGATTTTACTTTGTCCAAAAACAGAGGGAGAATAGAGTCGGAAAAGCCGTGCAAGTCGACACAAAGATGGAAATCTCACCTTTGTGCCTAAATGATGGATGCAAAGTAAGAAGACTTACAGCGAATCCCAGCTCTCTCCATGCGGGATGCAAAGCAGAATTTTATAAACCTAGTCTATATGCCGATATGCAATGCGGAAATCGTCCTAAGATAGGCAACTGCTAGCGTGAAGAACCACAAGTCAACCACCTATCGTCGATCCTAAAAGTCCGGTCTAGACCCTCCCCTCCTCTTCTCGACACATCGAGTTCAGGAGTAGCGCTTGATGGAGAGGGCTCGCGGCGCGGCGGATCTAAGAAAGGGGGCTAACTGTTTAATTTTTAACTAAGTCCAAATACGAGCTATAGGTACATGCAAAGGTTGTTAGTGTGTTTGGACCTAATTTAATCGATCAAGCAGGCCTAAATCTAAGAGCTCAATCCACAAAAGAAAGTGAAAATGAAATCAAAACCGGCAAATGACAGCGGCAAAAACACGATAAAAACCGCGGTGAGCCCCCGGGTGAACAAACACCCGGAAATTAGGCCCGGTAGTGTCCAATAGTCCAAGTGTACCTGTATTATTACAAATTAATAAGTCACTCTCTCACAGAAATAAAGTGCAAGCTAAACTAATCACTCTCTCACTCCTCCTGCTCTCTCTTGCCGGCTTGGCTAAAGAATAGCCGGCTCCGCTTCCCAAGGATGCTCCGGGTCACCTAAGCGATCCGCCTTGCTCCGCGGTCCCTCGCAAGAAGATAAGAAATGATGGTCAGAATAGCTCAATCAATAAATGTATCAAAAGTGCAAGAGAGATAAGCTATGGTAGACAACAATCACAAGCAAACAAAAATGTAAACTACTCGCTGTTGCTCCCCGGCAACGGCGCCATTTGATAATCACAATTTATTGTGGGTCACCACAGCGACGTATTTAGACCCTCGATAAATTTTGATTATCACTTGTCTCATTAATATGTAGAATTTTATGCCTTGTAGGTGTTCGATAAAATGACTCAACCAACATTAGGTTTAGACTTTGTAAAATATACATGATAAAATGTCCATTACAACATCTAGACTAGTTAGTATTGTTAATTTTCTTAAAATGATTAAATTACGATATAGGAATATCATGTAATGATGTATATTTGTGCTTAAATAATTAACATAAAGTATAACTTTTGAATAACATTAGGTATAACTTGTGAATAATATTAGTTAGTCAATTTCATATAGTGTAGATATTAGATATGATAAACATCGTTAATATTAGTTGGATAATTTCATATCATATGGGTATGAGATATGATATACATCAATATTTCTTTTGTGATAATTTATTATCACATTAAATTCTAGTTAATGTGACCAAGTATATCACATTAACTTATAGTTAGGTTGATTATAAGGCTAAAACGCTAACCAGTAATTAGAATATTAAATCGCACAAAATTATTCACACACAGTATGTCCCTCCACACTGGTGGTGTGTGGCCATGCACAACGGGAGAAGTGTGCAACACATTAGAGGATTTGATCACCTCTAACTGTGTTATATTTTTTTATTTTTTCACAGCACTATTAGACTCACTTTGGGATGTTTATCCCAGACCAATGTTCGTGGATTTTAATGTTTGCAGGTTTAAAATTCGTTTTTTTGCAGGTGCCCATCAAATATTAGTAACCCAAGCACTGTATTAGGCACTAAATTAGGATCACACTTATCCCTATTCCCATCGTTAACCAACCAAATTTATGTAATTTCCCGGTTAATATAAATGAATAAATATTTTAAGATTATTTTATAGTTCCATTTGTAGCACGTACAAATGTACGTAAAGTGATCTTTAAGTATTAGATTTATGTTATTTTTCCTTAGTTCGGAGATCCCGGACTAAGGAGGTCCATAGAGATTCAAACATACTAAAAGGTGATCGTTGTCACATCTCTTTATTTCTTACGAAAATTTGGTTCATAACCCCTTGATGAATATGTGATTCATCACTCTAAAAGTTGAAAATAGAGCTTTGTTCCCGAGTAATTTGAGGCATATTTCTACTTATATTGCATAATTAGCATTCATGCCTGCAAGCATAATATCTGCATGTTAGCATTCATATTCGCATAAAATAAGAAGCCAATTCACTTGTAAATATTAACATGTATATTAGATAAAATACCTTATTTTTATATATTTTATGCTAACTCCAAATCCAATAAAATCAACTCCATAGTATATATATTACTAACACTAATCAAAGAAAAATATTAAAAAAATACTAACTTGTAAAATTGACCAATAAAACCCCAATCCAAGTTTGAAACCACGAAACTTAAAATGTGCATATCTGTCACATACAGCCTCTGATTCAGTTCTACTCACTTTTAAAGTAATATACATTCCAAGACCTTCGAAACAAGACCAATTTCATTAAAATCGGAGCTCGTATACAAAACTTGGGTTTTGGGCCCTTTTGTATATTGTACATATTGACGGTTTTGCCCCTCATTTATTTTCTTCATTATAAAAATCCAAAAAAATTAGATTAAGTTGTAAATACTCTTTTCATATTTTTTATAACTTTATTTTGATTTTTCTCTCTTTTAGAAATGACAAAAAAATATATAAAAGATAAAATGCGGTATTTTATATCTATAAGGTACCACCCAAAAATACATTTTGTACAGATGATCTCATTTGATTTTCGACCCTTCACGAAAGTTGTAGATCTCGTCGAGACGAGCAACTTTTGTGTTGACCACTTTTTGATTTAATCAATTTTGTTATTTCTTTTTTATTTTCTTTAAATTTAATTTTTGAATTTTCTGGGAGCAACATGTGGCCGCTCCTAGAGCCGCCACGTGTCTCCCTATTTTTTTTATTATTATTTTATTAATTTCGGATATTTTACTATTACTATTTTAATTATTTTTAAGAGCCTACTATATTATTTTATTAATTTATTTATTTTAATCCCCTTTTACCTCTTCTCCCTTACTTTTCTTCCACTCCAAGTTCATAACTCCCCACTACCCCACTTTCTCCATCCTTCTCCAACTTCCTTCTCTTCCTCTTTTTTATATTCTCTTCCACTCCTCCATTCATCATCATCCACCATTTCGTGAGAAGAATTCCAGCTCCAGAAAGGTCGAGGTGACAGCGACAACCTTAGTCTGTAGAGCGACGACGAGTTCCAGCCATCTTCGGCTATTGGTGAGATCCGCGAGCCTTGTTCGCGTAGCATTCCTCCAGAAGTGGATTGCCTAGCTTCTCGGCTTTTCGCCAAGCTGATCGAGGCCACAACCGGAAGCCGCACACCGTGGCTCCACAATCCGGCGAACCGCAAGTAAGTACTCTATCTTTTCTTGTCATTTTTTTATCTAACAAATTTCCTTCCTTGTTTTATCATCATCACATAAAAATTACATCACCACCATTATCACCACAATCACAATCAACCCTATCACCATCATTTTATTTCCACCTCTTCTTTCCTGTTTACAAAATATAACAACAAAAAAATACAAAAACAAAAAGAAAAAAAGTTGCAGGTCCCGCACGACCGTGCTCCGCCCCTGGCCGTCCTCCGCCATCAGGCAGCCGTCTCCCTCGTTGGCCGCACCCCAGCTTCTAGCCGTTCTGCGCAAGGCCCACCCCTGCTGCTCCGCACGACCGTCCCTCCAACCTGACCTCCGAGCGTGGCCGTCAACCACACATCCTGTCCGCCCGCACGACGGCTGCCAGCCGCAAGCAGCCGCCATCTCCACCGCCGGTCCCTCCTTGGCCGCCGCCTGCCATCTACAGCCATCCCCCCATACACCGTCGCCCTCCTCTCATCTGAACCGCGGCCGGCGCCGCCATCCTGCTCCACCGCCTCCAGCCCCGCGCAGAGGTCTCTAGAAGCTCAACCAGTCCACCGAGCTTGCGGCGCTCCAACCCCCTCGACGTCGGTGACGCACACTAGCGCGATGCAGCCCGCAGACCCGTCCACGCGCTGCGTACACCGCCCAGCGTCACTGCCTGCGCTCCATCTTCCCCCCAGGCCGCCGCGCACAGACGCCCGTGTGGCCGCAGCGCTGCGCCGCGCGCCAGCCCTCCGACCGGTCGCACCCCGCTGGTCACTGCTCAGGCGCACGCCTCCGCCGAGCTCCAACGCCCTCCCACCGACCTCGCCTCGCATCGCCTCCGCCTCTCCGCCCCTCGCAAGGCCCGCCGCCCACATCCCTCTTGCGCACGATTGGGTGTCGTGGGTGCCCTAGCATAAGGTCCAATTTCATTTTTTATTATATTGTTAAAAATTGCATAGTCATCATTCTATGTTTTAGTTATTGCAAAAGCATCCCTGTTTGCATTTTTAGTTTGTTTCTTTCATTCGTGTATTGCGAGGATAACCCTGTCTTTGAACGTTAATTTGGACACTATTCTTGCATCATTTTTAATCAAAAAAAAGTATGTTGTAGCGCAACTAATTCATTATCTTTTAGCTATTTATTTATATTTTTGTGAGCCTTGGATGTTTTATTAAAAATCAGAGACTGAAAATCACAGATATTTTATCTATTTAAGATCTGAAATTCGAAAGTAGCCATTTATTGCTCCAAAAATTACGAAAAAATTGTGAATGATGTCTTTTAGTGTGCTTTAATTACTGTCCAAGTTTCATCAAAATTGGAGTTATCGTTTGCATAAAATAAATTGTAGAATGATTTCTGTAGTTGATTTTTAGTTAATTCCACGAATAAGATTTTTACAAAATTTCAACTCTCCTGGATTATCTATTGAAATATCTATTTGAGATAAACCAATCTCTGGATAATTTAACTTTGTGGATTAATTGGGAATTTAAATACCCGTAGTCGCTCTATTTTCAGTAAAATATTCATAAAAAAATCAAAAAATGACAGAAAATTCCAAAAATATTAGTGTAGCTGCATTCCATCATATTTAACTTTCAATAAATTTTTCATAATTTTTGCATATCATTTGCACAAAAATTTGCATTAAAACCCCAAAAACGTTTGCATTTTTCATTTGTGCATTTTAAAGCCAAAAATTACGAAAAAAATACATTTTGCATTCACCATTGGATTAGATTCTTGGGAAAAATGTCACTTGGCTAATTTGAATTAATTTCATATTAAAAATTAAATTTGGCTAAGTTGTTGATTTTCTTAATAACCTATTTCAACCGCATTTGTGCATTAGCATTTTTTAACTTAAAAAAATACCAAAAAATTCCACCTGGAAAACCGTAATCTAATCACTCTAACTTGATCCTGAGTTGTTCCTTTGCCTCCTTGAGTCGACCCTGGGGCTTGCCCATGCTAAATAAACATAAAACCGTACTTTAATTTAATTCGACGAATCATCGATTTGTGCGGTTAATTTTTGATCGACGCGGATCTATCCGACTGCAACGCACTAGTCAATTATACAACATTAAAAGGTAGGTCATCCACGGTTCATCAAATGGCGTCGTTGCCGGGGAGGCAAACGGCTTAGGATCACTTTTGAAAAATTAGATTTACGTTTTCCATTCACTCGGGTAGTCTGACCCCCGAGCCGCATTGTAATTATTCATTTTTTCTTTAATTATTTTTCTGACCATTTCTGTATATAACTCTCTCTAACATAATTCCATCTTTTTGTGCGAGGGCCCGGTGGACTTGGAGCGGCTTTCTTGAAATCGACGCATCTCGAAGTGCATCGTAGGCCGACGATTCTTAGATCAAGTCGGCTGTTGGACGTCAAAAAGATTTTTGTAAAAAAGTGTATGCATCATTTACAGTGGTTCCCGTTTGGGTTCTCGCGATTGTAAACATAGTGGAACCGTGTCCCCGTCTGCTGTGTGGTTTGAATTTTAGACTAGGCTTGCACTAGCGGCTCCTCGAGCCACTCTAGGTTTTGCTTGTGCTCGTAATTTTCTAGGACCACACATCACTTAAAAGACGCACTTAGACCGCAGATCTAGTCAAACCAAGCTGTTCTTCACTTGCTAATAGAACTGCCAGTCTAGGAGCGGCTTTTTCATCGTCTGCATTCATTTAGTGTAAAATTTCAATTTAGTATTGCATCGTACATTGTAGAGAGCTGGAGGCACTATAAGTCTTCTTACTCAAGCATTCATCATCATTTTTCGATTGCATCGGCTTTCTCCGATTCTCTCTCTCTCTCGATTTTCCAACCTAGGATAAAGGAATTGGGACTGGCCGGTAGACGTGATTGCTTGCGTGGATTAATATCAGTGATAACTGATCTCTAAAATCAGGACTGCTAATTAAATTTGACCAAAAAAATTGACTAAAATTAACCCTTGTTTGCGGGAGAGTAACCCCGACCTTGTTTTCCGGCTGAGTGAGGGTACTTGAGTGTGTGTGAACACCTTAAGGCGGATCCCAAATCCCCGCCTTCCATATCACGGGCCAACTGATCCTAGCAAATATCACGAGTTGGATATTTTCAGATTCACAGACCAGTACCAAGTAGCCTCCGCCTGTTCACAGGTAGTCAGGGGCGAACCAGCGGTACTTCACGACAAGGCCTAGCTTTGTCAGCATCCGTCTGCTTGCAGGTAGATAGGGGCACGGTCTTTGAGTCCCCCACTCCGGATAGGAGCGAAGAAAGGAAGGACCGACGGTATCTTAGGCGACAGGTTAAACAGGGAAGACGCATCCGGCTTTGAGCCGACTTCCCTATAGGCCGCGTAAATCCTTACTATCTTGCTTGAAAAATCACACTTAAAATTAACAAGATTAATTGGACTCGGTTTCGGGTCCTTCACCGTGTTGAGTGTGAATTCAGGGTTTGCTCTTGCGTTTGTTTTTTGTGTCTGTCTGTGTGTGTTATCCTGCGTAACTACGCATTTTCTCCCTCATTCTACTTACATATCCTCATCAAGATGTCAAGATATTGGTCCCCATACCCTGTGACCTCTGGTCAGTCCTCCTCGACCATATACCGTTCATCTTCACCTTCTCCTTCTTCCATGTATCCTCTGCCATCCACGGGGAGACCCTTACCCGTGGTCGGTTCCACCTCAATCTGATTATGAAGTCAGAACTTCGACTGACTTCTCCACTTCTTCGCATTTCTCACCTACTCCATATTCTAGCACCCCGGATCCACTTCCACCTTGGGCTGACTGTCCTTACTCCCGAGAGCTTGCAGGAATTAAAGAATCAAATGAAGAGCAAGCCACTGCTGAGATAGATGATTGGCAAAATTATATGCCCCCACATACTTCATTCTCACCTAAAGTAGGGATCATACCACAATCTACATATACACATCCCGACTTGACCTTAGGGCATAATGTAGTCGATCGAACAACCCGAATAAAGAGGCATGAACATCATGATTTCCCAGACTTGATTGACTTTAGTGATCAAGCCTCCATTAACCAGCCTTCATTCGAAGAGCCCATACATTCACAAGATTGGACTCATGAGCTAGACTTATCGGTCCTCGTTTCATCATATGAGGCTCCGACCAATATTTACCATCTAGATGGTCCATACTCGACCCAGCATTACATGCCAGAGTCTAGGTATGTTGAGTATGAAACCCCAATATCTCAGCAGTATCCTCCACTTGAGCAGAACTCTCCCATGATTTGTCATGAGAATTTTGTGGAGGATGACATCTCTAAACTTATTAAGAAAAACGAATCATTTGGTAAAGAGATAAGAGATGTCATGGAAATATTGCACTCAATTTCAACCAGCTTGGGAATGAAAGCAGAAAAGGACATAAGTAGTTCTGATGATGAAAACCGAGCAAACATTAGGGAACCCACACCGTTTGTACAGCTGGAGTCCATTCTATCTCCCTCTTCTACTAACCCATTGCCCTTCAATCTAGAGTCTGATTATTCATCTACCAAAAAACACCAAAAAAATTGAAAAACCAAAAACCCACATAAAAATTGAAATGAAAAAGACCTAAAAATTGGATTCTGCCCTAAGGGAAGCACTCGATGAAGAATTGATTTTTAAAATTCCCTTAATAAAGGCCATAGATCACTTCCCCGACCTCAAGATATTTGTAAAGAGTAAATTGATGCCCAAGAGGTCAGGTACTAAGAGAACAAGGACTGAAAGACACATAGTGTCTATGGCCACCTCTTTGGTGATGGGGAGAAAGACAAAGAGCCGCAGAGTGAAGCGGTTGCCTAGGGTTGAATGTGAAATCAAAGACACCATCTTCACCCATGCGAGAATCGATGATGACTCACCGATAAATATCCTCCCGACCTCTGTGTTTGATAAGCTCAAACTCAGGCCAATCAGAAAGTCAAGAGAGATCGTTCAGCTGGCTGATCGATCCATCAAACGGTCTAGAGGAAATATTTCAGTCATCATTACTTTCCAAGGTGCTCTACTCCAGGTGGATTTCGCGATCATTGACATCGAGCACCGAGGAGAGTTTACCTCTCCGATTATTCTCGGGAAGCCGTTCTTAGCCTCAGCTAAAGCGTCTATAGATTGCGAGACTCGGGAGATCGATTTCTCAGCATTGGGAGCACTCCGACCTCACCCATTCTTTGATACACTTTACTCTAAGGTGACCCGCATATCCGTTGACAGTCGTGACCATCGAGAGGTAGATGAGTCCCACCTTTCAGCTACACCTGAGAGACCGACTGCCCGGACGACCGTTGGTTCTGAGACTCCCCACATCTTCACTTCATCAACTTCTTGCACCACCACCATGACAGCTTCTAAGGAGGACTCACGACCAGAAGCTATCATTAAGTCGGACATGACCTTTATTGATTGCCTTGACCATTTTGATGATCCGACACAAGAGCCCAATAATGCCAAGCCAACTGAGACCACTAGCACTTTCCCGAGACATGTGCTGACCCTTCAGGAATATTATAATTTATATGGTGACTCGTCTGATGAGAAACCCATGGTCAGCACCACATCACGTCCCGGACCATCAAAGGAAACAACCAAGATTAAATTGACTCCACATAAAAACACGGTTGCTCCCTCCTCTGGTCGGCTATCTAGTGAGAGGAAGTCGAGAATTGATTCCTCGAGAAGTTCCCCCGAACCTCTCAAGGCGCATCTCTCTCATCTCCCTCTCAATGATTCAGTTTCTAGCAAACCGACTAAGAAAGTTTCCTTCAACACACCGAAGAAGGAATTTTCTGAGGAGTCCTCATCTGGTCCGGACAAGGTGATTTATAAGAGTGAGCTCAGTTCGGCTGTTTTCAAGCCGTATCTAAGCTAGCAGCCGTGTGTCGACCCTCATTGGACGATCCCTACACCTCACTATTATTCATCTGAGGACGATTCCGACAGCGACATGTATATTATCCACCTCCTCGCGTCCGCAAGAAGGTTCATCACAAACCTTCTTAATCCTTGTATATTCTCACTCTTTCTTGTATATACTTTTTCTCCCTCCCTTCCCAGTGATTCGAATTACTCGCCCCGACTCATCTCATTTCATTTTAAGACTATACTTAGGATAATCAGATCCTAAGTATAGGGGGGAGAGTGACCCGCATCCATTCATTGTACATCCTACAGATCACATTGGTTCTCATACTCACTCCTGTCCTATACTTAGACTGACCGGAGCCTAAGTATAGGGGGGACCGATGCCCGCCTTGTATATACTCATCCATTTCCCCTCTTCTCCTCGTTCGCCCCATTTTTGATCTTCTTCTACACTTAGGCTGCCAGAGCCTAAGTATAGGGGGGCGGAGCGACTTCTATACATTTTGTAATTTTAGCTCTCCTACGCTTAGCCCGAGCTATGTCTTTTTAGTCGCTTTTCGTGCTCTGAGGACATAGCACACGCTAAGTATAGGGGACGTGTATATATTACATATATACTTTACCCATAGCTCGTACTTTCGCGTATTTTCGCGTATTTTTTTATATATTATGCAATAATTACGGGTGGGTAAAAATTTGAGAAATTTTTTTGTAAAATACACTTGTATAAACTGACTCATAAAATACTTGTATCATAGGAGGTATACCAAAAAAAATTACTATATGTATAATACTTGTATAAAAAGTTGTAAAACATACTTTTGTAAAATTTGTTGTAAAATAGGATGTATAAAAAAATTGTATACTATGTATAATATTACAAACTAAAAATTGTTGTAAAAAATGTTGTATACCAGAAAATAAAACAAAATGTTGAAAATAAGGCTTCTTATTTACTCTTGCATATCATCCTTGCATTTCAAAAAAAAAGTCTTGCATTTCATTCATAGCATGTCATCTGCATCTCTCATCCGCATATCTTGCATATGCAAGGTGAAAAGCTAGTGGGTTCTGAACCAAGTTATGAGTAGATGTTGAGGATGGGCTTGATTTGACCTTAATCCACCTAATTTCAGAGAAACCTTATAGTTACTGGAGTTAAGATTTCTCAGGTCAAGTGACTTAATTCTTTGAGTCCGCAAGTCTAAGTTCACATGTCATCTTGATTAGTCTAAGTAGAATATCTCGTGCACACGTATGATTCTTTTAGACAGTGACCTAACTTGGACAAGCACAATGCACGTAGCTCTTCATTGATGGGGTGGTAAGGAAGTAGAATCCTTTAGCTTGGAGTAGCACACGGGTGGAAACATCCGTCCTCCTCTAGGGAGGGTAGTGCATCTCAACCTAGTCTGGTGGTGTTGAAGTCTAAGGACGGGACGCTGTGGGTTGCAATAATGCTTCAAAAGAGGGATAGTCTACTGGCTCAAGAGGAAAAACTCCTGATGTACATGCTGCACCTTGTATATAGTTCCAAAAAAAAGAGAAAAAAAAGAAAAATGCAAGAACTCCAAAAAAATAGACAGGCCACAAAAAAAATTTTTGCCTGTTGGAGTATGTATACTAGCAAGAAGTCTGCAGCTGGATGACTTGGCTACACTGGTCAGGCATCTCGGGATAGGTTAGCTACACTGGCTATCATCCATTCTTTTCTCTACCCCCTTCTCTTGAGTTGGTCGCACTTGAACTTAGAAGGGAATACCCCGCTCCTCGAGGAAAGAGTTACTGGATCGGGTTATTGAGTTACCTTGTTAGAGGAGGCTGGTTCCGAGTCATTTCTGATGTGGAGAGCTATTTATCACTTACACAGTACAAGTAAGAATCATAGTCATCAGAAATTTGCGTTTGAGGATTTGTTCTGACCTGACTGTTAAGGCGTCTTGAATAGAAGACTTGTGGAACTTGAAGTCTGTTAGGTCTTAAGTTCAGATCCCAATAAGGTTCCGCCACACAATTAATCCAAAGGTCGAGTCAAGCTCCATTTTCACCTTTTGTTCATGACCTTGGTATGGAACCCAAAATCATTTCACTCTCGCATTTCATTTTAGTTGCTCGGGGACGAGCAAGGTTTAAGTATATGGGGTTGATGAATATGCGATTCATCACTCTAAAATTTGAAAATAGAGCTTTGTTCCCGAGTAATTAGAGGCATATTTCTACTTATATTGCATAATTAGCATTCATGCCTGCAAGCATAATATCTGCATGTTAGCATTCATATTCGCATAAAATAAGAAGCCAATTCACTTGTAAATATTAACATGTATATTAGATAAAATACCTTATTTGTATATATTTTATGCTAACTACAAATCCAATAAAATCAACTCCATAGTGTATATATTACTAACACTAATCAAAGAAAAATATTTAAAAAAATACTAACTTGTAAAATTGACCAATAAAACCACAATCCAAGTTTGAAACCATGAAACTTAAAATGTGCATATCTCTCTCATACAGCCTCCGATTTAGGTCTACTCACTTTTAAAGTAATATACATTCCAAGACCTTCGAAACAAGACTAATTTCATTAAAATCGGAGCTCGTATGCAAAATTTGGGTTTTGGGCCCCTTTTGTATATTGTACATATTGACGGTTTTGCCCCTCATTTATTTTCTTCATTATAAAAATCCAAAAAAATTAGATTAAGTTGTAAATACTCTTTTCATATTTTTTATAACTTTATTTTGATTTTTCTCTCTTTTAAAAATGACAAAAAAATATATAAAAGATAAAATGCGGTATTTTATATCTATAAGGTACCACCCAAAAATACATTTTGTATAGATGATCTCATTTGATTTTTGGCCCTTCACGAAAGTTGTAGATCTCGTCGAGACGAGCAACTTTCGTGTTGACCACTTTTTGATTTAATCCCTTTGTTATTTCTTTTTGATTTTCTTTACATTTAATTTTTGAATTTTCTGGGAGCAACATGTGGCCGCTCCTGAAGCCTCCCCATGTCTCCCTATTTTTTTTATTATTATTTTATTAATTTCGGATTTATCTTATTATTTTCGGATTTATTATTATTTTTTTACTATTACTATTTTAATTATTTTTAAGAGCCTACTATATTATTGTATTAATTTATTTATTTTAATCCCCTTTTACCTCTTCTCCCTTACTTTTCTTCCACTCCAAGTTCATAACTCCCCACTACCCCACTCTCTCCATCCTTCTCCAATCCTCCTCTTCCTCTTTATATTCTCTTCGACTCCTCCATTCATCATCATCCACCATTTCGTGAGATGAATTCCAGCTCCAGAAAGGTCGAGGTGATAGCGACAACCTTAGTCTGTAGAGCGACGACGAGTTCCAGCCATCTTCGGCTATTGGTGAGATCCGCGAGCCTTTTTCGCGTAGCATTCCTCCACAAGTGGATTGCCTAGCTTCTCGGCTTTTCGCCAAGCTGATCGAGGCCACAACCGGAAGCCGCACACCGTGGCTCCATAATCCGGCGAACCGCAGGTAAGTACTCTATCTTTTCTTGTCATTTTTTTTATCGAACAAATTTCCTTCCTTGTTTTATCATCATCATATAAAAATTACATCACCACCATTATCACCACAATCACAATCAACCCTATCACCATCATTTTATTTCCACCTCTTCTTTCCTGTTTACAAAATATAACAACAAAAAATACAAAAATAAAAAGGAAAAAAGTTGCAGGTCCTGCACGACCGTGCTCCGCCCCTGGCCGTCCTCCGCCATCAGGCAGCCATCTCCCTCGTTGGCCGCACCCCAGCGGCTAGCCGTTCTACGCAAGGCCCACCCCTGCTGCTCCGCACGACCGTCCCTCCAACCTGACCTCCAAGCGTGGCCGTCAACCACACATCCTGTCCGCCCGCATGACGGCTGCCGGCCGCAAGCAGCCGCCATCTCCACAGCCGGTCCCTCCTTGGCCGCGGCCAGCCATCTACAGCCATCCCCCCCGTGCACCACCGCCCTCCTCCCATCTGAACCGCGGCCGGCGCCGCCATCCTGCTCCACCGCCTCCAGCCCCTCGCGGAGGTCTCCAGAAGCTCCACCAGTCCGTTGAGCTTGCGGCGCTCCAACCCCCTCGCTGCCGGTGACGCACACCAGCGCGGCGCCGCCCGCTGACCCGTCCACGCATGGCGTGCGCCGCCGAGCGTCACCGCCTGCGCTCCATCTTCCCCCCAGGCCGCCGCACACAGCTGCCCGCGTGGCCGCTGCGCTGTGCTGCGTCGCACGCCAGCCCTCCGACCGATCGCACCCCGCTGGTCACTGCCCAGGCGCACTCCTCCGCCGAGCTCCAACGCCCTCCCACCGACCTCGCCTCGCGTCGCCTCCGCCTCGCCGCCCCTCATAAGGCCTGCCGCCCACATCCCTCTTGCGCACGATTGGGTGTCGTGGGTGCCCTAGCACAAGGTCCAATTTCATTTTTTATTATATTGTTAAAAATTGCATAGTCATCATTCTATGTTTTAGTTATTGCAAAAGCATCCTTGTTTGCATTTTTAGTTTGTTTCTTTCATTCCTGTATTGCGAGGATAATCTTGTCTTTGAACGTTAATTTGGACACTATTCTTGCATCATTTTTAATCAAAAAATAGTATGTTGTAGCTTAACTAATTCTTTATCTTTTAGCCGTTTATTTATATTTTTGTGAGCCTTGGATGTTTTATTAAAAATCAGAGACTGAAAATCACAGATATTTTATCTATTTAAGATCTAAAATTCGAAAGTAGTCATTTATTGCTCCAAAAATTGCGAAAAAATTGTGAATGATGTCTTTTAGTGTGCTTTAATTACTATCCAAGTTTCATCATAATTGGAGTTATCGTTTGCATAAAATAAATTGTAGAGTGATTACTGTAGTTGATTTTTAGTTAATTCCACGAATAAGATTTTTAAGAAATTTCAACTCTCCTGGATTATTTATTGAAATATCTATTTGAGATAAATCAATCTCTGGATAATTTAACTTCGTAGATTAATTAGGAATTAAATACCTGCAATCGCTCTATTTTCAGTAAAATATTCATAAAAAAATCAAAAAGTGTCAGAAAATTCCAAAAATATTAGTGTAGCTTCATTCCATCATGTTTAACTTTCAGTAATTTTTTCATAATTTTTGCACGTCATTTTCATGAAAATTTGCATTAAAACCCCAAAAAAGTTTGCATTTTTCATTTGTGCATTTTAAAGCCAAAAATTACGAAAAAAATACATTTTGCATTCACCATTGGATTAGATTCTTCGGAAAAATATCACTTGGCTAATTTGACTTAATTTCATATTGAAAGTAAATTTGGCTAAGTTGTTGATTTTCTTAATAACCTATTTCAACCGCATTTGTGCATTGGCATTTTTGTAACTTAAAAAAATACCAAAAAAATTCCACTTGGAAAACCGTAATCTAATCACTCTAACTTGATCCTGAGTTGTTCCTTTCCCTCCTTGAGTCGACCCTGGGGCTTGCCCAGGCTAAATAAATATAAAACCGTACTTTAATTTATTCGACGAATCATCGATTTGTGCGGTTAATTTTTGATCGATGCGGATCTATCCGACTGCAACGCACTAGTCAATTATACAACATTAAAGGGTAGGTCATCCGCGGTTCATCACCCCTTCCTCTTCGGTATACCAAATCAGTCGTAGTTTACTATCGAAATAATCACTAATATGATTATTTTGAAAGTTGATTCGGATTGATTTATGAGGTATACGGAGAGGTGCAGGGTTATGCTGTCGAATTTTCGTTAGAAATAAACAGGCTTGTGACAACAATCATCTTTTAGTAAGTTTGAATCCTTATGGACGGACTCATGTATAACATAATTAAGACACTTCTCTTCTCATCTTTTATCTCAATAATGGGATACGTTTAGGTATTCCTCACATATTTTCATGGATTTGACATTATAAATTATTTAATTCAGATTGATTAATGTGACAAATAGAGAGTAGATGTACAACCGTGTAGTAGATGGACGTATAGCAGATACCTTTCAAAGAGATGTTCAGGAATTTATACAATTTGCTTATACACAAGATTCTCGTGTCGTAGATTCAGATGGAAGTATCTTGTGTCCATGTAAGAAATGTCGTTTAATGAGGAAGAGATCAAAGGATGAAACTCGGTTACATCTTTATAAAATGGGTTTCATGGAAGGATATCAGATTTGATGGAGGCATGGTGAGGATTACGAGGACAGGATGAATGATGCGGAAGAAGCTGACAGTAGTAATCCTTTTGCAGATATGGTTATGAACGTTGCGGGTCCAGATTTTAATTCTACTTTTTTAGATAATGAGGAACCATATGAAGAGTCTGTAGAATTTTATGAGCTGTTGAAAAAAGCGGAAGAGACATTGTGGTTGGGTTGCAAGATATATTCAAAACTTCCTGCGGTTTCGGTTACCAGAAGATGCAGAATTACCTGATAATTATTATAAAATAAAAAAAAAGTGGAAGATGGGTTTAGCGGAAGTTAAAATAGACTCTTGCATAAATCACCATATTTTATATTACGGTGAACACCAGCATTTACAATGATGTCCTGAATGTAATGAGACAAGATATCAGGTAGCTAGTAAGAGTGGAACAAAAATCTCGAGAAAGATTTTACGTTATTTCCCGTTGACTCCGAGATTGAAACGACTATATTATTGCAAAGAAATAGCGAAGTACATGACATGGCATGCGGAACATAAAGTCGATGGGTACATGGAGCATGCATTCGAGTCTGATTGTTGGAAAGTATTGATGTCAGCTTTTCCTACATTTAACGAAGAAAAGAGGAATTACGTTATAGGTTTATGTATAGACGGGTTTAATCCTCATGGAAGAAGTAAAGATTACTCTTGTTGGCCAGTAATGACAACAACATACAATCTACCTCCATGGTTATGTAATAAGCGACAGTTTATGTTTCTTTCGTTGTTGGTACCAGGACCTACACATCCGAGAAAATACGTCGACGTTTATTTACGTCCTCTTATAGATGAGTTGAAAATGTTATGGGTCGATGGAGTTGATACATATGATGCTAATAGAAGTCAAACATTTAACATAAAAGTAGCTCTACTTTAGACGATAAATGACTTCCCAGCATATGGAATGTTATCTGGATGGAGTACGCATGGATGTAAAAATTGTTCATATTGTATGGAGAGTACTAAATCATTCCAGCTACAGACGGTTTCTTCCAAATAATCATCCATATCGAAGACAGAAGTAGTCTTTTAAAATGAATACAATTGATCTTTCAGATCCCCCACCATTTAAGACAGGCGATACGATATTATCAAGCTTGGAAGAATTGGACAAATCGGTCTTACAGAATGGAGATAAAATAAAAAATCTTCCTGTTTTGGTGACAGTCATAATTAGATTAAGAAGAGTATATTTTGGGAATTAACATATTGGAGTAAATTACTGATACGACACAACTTAAATGTTATGCATATAGAGAAAAATGTATTTGATAACATCTTATATGCTGTTATGAATGTAACTGGTCGATCAAAAGATACATTAAAGTCTCGTCGTGATTTACAAATCATATGCAATCGGCTAGAGTTGTATATAAAGGAACATGATAATGGAAGGGTTAAACTTCCCAAAGCGAAGTATACCTTAGACAGAAATCAAGTTAAGCTTGTCTGCGAATGGACAAGCAAATTGAAGTTTCTAGACGGATATGCATCAAATTTTTTCAATTTGGTCGATTTAAAGAAGTTTTCATTTAAGGGAATGAAAATTCATTACTGACATATTTTTATGGAAAGATTGCTACCGTTAGCGTTCAGAGGATTGTTACCAAAAATGTTGTCGATGTTCTTTCAGATGTTAGCAGATTTTTCCAGTTTCTATGCTCGTCACACATATACCGCATGGAGACGGATTATCTTCATAAAAATATTCCTGTGATTATGTGTAACTTGGAGAAGATATTTCCGCCGTCATTTTGTGGATCTGATATTTTGTTGTAATTTTCAGAGTAGGTTTCGTCTTGGTTCTGGTCTGGGGAAGGAGGCTTATCGTCGAGCCTTTATTCATTTGGTGCAAAAGAGAATGAGCGATACATTTTTCAAGAAAAGGAGAGACTCGCATGTGAAGACGAGATGCGAGGAGATGAATTTTGAGGAGATGAAAAGGTTTCCGCCAACATGGTGTACGGAGGATAGGTATTGTATTTATCAAATAATTTATAATAACCTTTTTAAAGTAATCAATAATCATAACATAATCCTTGCATATGGGTGGATTTCTGTGATGAATTCGTTGCGGATGCGGAGTTTGGAAGAAGATCCACGACGGGAAGGACAGACCGCCAAAAACAAAAGATTAAATCGACAAGTGGCTCTAAAAGCCACAATCAGATTAGAGCGGAGATGGTATTACAATATAAAATTTATTTTTTGAAATATACTTTAATATAATGCAATGTTATTATCACATCTTAAAACATTTTCAGGCAGCTAGGTTGGAAAGAGAACCCTCTTTTCAGGAGTGGTGGTCGAGGTCCCACATGAGTGGGAAAGGAGAGTCGCAATAGTCCACTCCTGAAGCAGGAGAATTATTGGTAAGTCTATCAATTTATTTGCAATTGAATGATATATTATAACTCATTTTTCTATATTTCACTTTGTATTTCAGGATCGTTATTTGGCACTATCTGCAGAAAAATGGGGTGGTGATCCACCTAGAGAACAACCACCATTTGATAAAACAATATGGAAGAAAGTATAGATAAATATTATCTTATTATACTTATTTCTAATATATAATTTCATATTAAACAATGAAAATCTTATAAGGTGTTGGAGGAGAGGGACATTGTGGCGAACACGAAGCAGACGCTTGGCGGTCTTCCTCCATACTATGTGGAGGAACATCGTCACTCCTATTCTGCATACTCCTAACCGTCGTACGCACAACCACATCCGTCCCAATCATCAATTTCGATGGAGTCGAAGATGGCGATGATGGTGGAGCAAGTGACGAAGCTCCGAGAAGATTTCACGACGTATATGTGAGTATTCTACTTAGAATGAGTAATAATTTTATATTTCTATATCTACAAAATGCAAGTAACATGTATATATCTTTCATATATAATATAGGTCACAAGGGCTTGCATCTCAACCTGAGGAGATTGAATCCGATGATGAAGAGGAGGAGGAGAACGACCCTGAAGAAGAGGCACGCATGTATGCTAGGTTCAAAGAAAAGGAGAAGGAAAAAAGAAATCAAAGCAGGGTTTAATGTCTGAATTTTTTTGATCAAAGAAGAAGTAAATTGTTGTTGGTATTGATTTGTATTGTTGTTAAACGTTTAGCATATCTTTTAATTTATATGAACTTTGATAATATAATTTGTTGTAATTTTACTTTTCGTTGTTGCTTCAAATATATATTTATAGTATTTAGATGTTAAATTTGAATGTTTATTTCTAAGTTCATGTATATTGCGTGACTTCGACTTGTCAATGCTAGTTATCTTAGTTGATGAACTGGTATACTATATATACGCTTAGCGAGCTCCGATAAGCACCTGTAGTGGTTTATTGACAGGCTATATAGGTTCGACGGGGCGTCAAGACCCCGTCGAACCTGTATAATATTTTTCTTGGAAATCAGTTTGGGCGAGCACATGTGCTCATCAGGTGCTTCATGATTGATCGCCCTATTTAATAGGGGCGATCATTTCGGCGAGCACATATGTGCACGCCAGCGAGCGGGCGAGCAAATAACGTCCCAATGTGCTCGCCCACCTGCCGGAGCGACTATCGTAGAAGCGAGCACGTGTGCTCGCCCACCAGTCAGGCGTGCACATGGCGTGCACTTGGCGTGTACATTACGAGCCTTTATGTGTACGCCAATCCCGACTTTTTTGTAGTGATTAGTTGCCAAGGGCTTTAGCAAAAGGAAGGTATCGATTATTTTGATACCTACTCCCCTGTAACTAGGATGACCACAATCGGGATGCCCATAACATTGGCATATGTATATGATCTCTCTATCCACCAAATGGATGTGAAGACCACCTTCTTACATGGTGATCTTGAGGAAGAGATCTATATGGATCAACCTGATGGGCTTGTGAATCGTGGGAATGAGGAAAAGGTTTGCAAGCTTGTTAAATCCCTTTGCAGATTGAAACAAGCACTAAAGCAGTGGCATGAAAAAATTGATAAAACTATTTTGTCATGTGGCTTTAAGGTTCATGAATCCGATAAGTATGTCTATTTCAAGGTGAAAGGTGATGAGTATATTGTCTTGTGCCTGTATATTGATGGCATATTGTTGTTCGGATCACATATGAGGATTATTAATGAGATTAGGACATTCTTAAGTAGCATATTTGAGATGAAGGACATGGGTGTTGCTGATGTTATCTTGGGTCTCAAACTGATAAGATCAGTTGTTGGGATTGTAGTTTCTCAATCTCACTATGTTAAGAAGGTACATGAGAAATTTGGATATCAAGATTGCAAAGCTGTAGGCACTCCTTTTGATTCATCCAAAACGTTGTTTAAGAATAAAAGTGGAGTACATGTAGCTCAGCTAAGGTATTCACAAGTAATAGGAAGTCTAATGTATCTTGCAAATTGCACGAGACCTGATATTTCATTCTCGATTGCAAAGCTGAGTAGATACACTAGCTGTCCTGACCGTACTCACTGGGAGGCTTTGGATCGAGTACTAAAGTACTTGAAGGGAATTATTTCCCTTGGTTTTCATTATGGTAGACATCCGTCTTACTAGAAGGATATAGTGATGCAAGCTAGATAGGGAAAATAGAGGAGTGTGGAAGTAATGGTGTTACTGGGTATGTATTTACCCTTGGAGGCGGTGCAGTCTCCTGGAGGTCTGTGAAGCAGACCATTCTAGATCGACCCACTTTTGAGGCCGAGTTGTGTGCTTTGGACACCACTGGAATTGAGGCTGAATGGCTAAGGGAACTTCTGTTTGAAATTCCCATGGTAGGTCATCATTTTCCTGCGATCTCGATACATTGTGATAATATGACCACAATTGCCAAGATCAAGAGTTCAAAGTTCAATCAGAAAACAAGAAGACACATACAACTCAGACTTAAGACGTTAAGGGATTTGGTATCTCGAAGAGTGTTGGTTGTGGATTTTGTTGGATCCAAAGACAACACGGTAGATCCGTTGACTAAGAGACTTGATAGATCTTTAGTCCTAAAGTCTAGTCTTGGGATAGGACTGATATCCATTGGGAGTTCCTCTACAATAGCAACCCAACCTACCTGAGTGGGGATCCCACAAAGAAGGTTCAATGTGGTAATAACAAGCTGTTTGGAAAACCGGTTGGTACTTTAATCTTAATGTGTATGCATGAGTGTCTTATCCCTGGAAGGCTGAGTGCCATTCAAGCTGCAAGTTTAGGAAGAGCGTAGGCTCTGAATGGGTTCACCTTTAAGCAGGATGCTAGCAGTGCATCCTTGGAGAACGCCACCTATGTGAGTGTTACTGTGGGCTACAGTTAAAGAAAGAGGATCTTTCCTGAATACACTCAAGAAACAGGATAATGGTGCATGGCCTTTAAGAGCACCAACCCTGAAGATTGTACCAAGAACAACGTTTTGTTGTTTCTACCGTATAATTTAACACCAAGGTCTGAAGTTCAAGATGTAGTTTACTTCGTTCATGTTAAAGTGAAAGTAGTAAACTCAGGTAGAGGTTCAAACCGGAAGGTACCTTTACTGAAAGCAAAGTGGGGCAGCCGAAAGTTGTGTTTTTAATTCCTTTTGAATCTCTTTTTTAAATTGGTGAATTCATAGAGGATTGTTATATTTAAGAATTGTAATTAGATTTTAATTGGAAAATCTATGTGATTACAATTGGAGTTAATTTGGTTTCAAGTGGGAAACCAAATGTCTTGGAGGGAAAGTTGGGAATTCCCAAATTTGAAACATGGAAAAGTTTGGGTAGAAGTTTAGTACCAAACCTTGGAGTTCTAAACTTTGGTGGACTTATATATGAGTCCACACCCAAGCTCTTGTGGCAATAGTAGAGAGGAGAAATGGAGGACCACACACACGCGCGCGCGCTCCGCTCCATCTCCGACTCAGGCTCGGGAGAGTTAATTCGGATCTTGATACTTTTGTTGTATGTTTCATTTGGTAAGTCGATTAAATTAATCAAACGATTAATTGGGTAAGTTGAATAAAATGAGAATTCGACTCTCCATTATGGGCGCGACTCTGGCCGCGATTTCGGGATTTGAAATGACAATTCCGGTGGGGGGCATTCTCAGAAATCGAAAGGCACTGCGGTAGGGCACGCGGTCATCTATATAAATCCCTTCCCCCACGTCGTGTTCTATACACTCGCTCACGTCGTCTCTGTTCGTGTTCTGGTTCTTCCTCCCGCGGACGAACTACCCTCTCTTTCTCTCAGCTGCAGTTCTCTGAGGTACACTCGAGGACAATCTCGTCGGTGTGCGCGGACGAAGATCGTGTGCCGTCGTATCTTGGGAGCGGATCACTAATACCCTACGCACCGGTATTGTAGGGGCGATATCCTCTCTAAGGACAGTCCATTTCATGGATGCTTCGGCGACCTCTAACATTATTCCTCTTTGGATTTGTCTGCCGCAATTTGTTTATTATTTTACCTTTCCTGGATCTCGTCCGGTTTTATGCTTCCGTTCGTTTAATCGGTTCTTGATTGCATTCTGTAATTGGATAATGGATTGGAACTGTATGTTATTAATCTTGATAATTTGTAATGCTTTTCTGTCAATCCATTTGGATCCGTGTAATTACTGTTTATTATATGCATGATTGATCCTATTCACAACAGAAGGGATATAACTCACTGGACCATCTTGTAAAAGACAGTATCTTCCCGATCAGAACTACATGTGAAGAGATTAGAAAACGGTATGAGAAGGTACAGGAGGAGGGCGAGGAAGAGGCCTAAGAGCTTTTATATGTTAATGGAAACTCTAAACATTATTTTTGTTGTGATTATATATGTAACGTATTTTTTAATGAAATTTAGTGAAATATACAGTGATTGTTAAACATGAATGTTCTTAAATGGAATATTTTATTTATGTTGTTTAATTCACTTGTTATCTCTCATATCAAAAAATACAAACACGCATATATATAGATATAGATATAGATATAGATATATAGGGAAAAAGGAAGCTGCACCCAGTGGTGCATCCAACTAGGTGCACCCGGGCATTTTTCTCCTTGGTTTTTTATTTTTTGAAGGAAATTTATGGGGGATTTACTTAGTTTATTGTGTGGAATATGTGTTTCAAATTTCATGCAAAACAAATACTCCTATCATGCCCATCTAGATATGGTCAATTTCAATAATTCTGAAACCGTTAAAATGTCATAGCCTTGATGGAGATGATAGAAAAGTTGAATTTAGTTGAAATTGGTATGATATCATGGTGATATATAGTGATTTAAATCCCCCTAGGTTTCATTTCAAAATCATCAAACATAAATGAAAAAATGCCTGGGTGCAGCTAAGTTAGGTGCACCCCCGGGTGCAGCTTCCTCAATCCCATATATATATATGGGTCATATGTGGCTGCCCCCGCCTTATTTGGGCAAAATTATTTATTTTTTTTGAAAAATAACACCATTTACATTCATCCTTATATCCCTCCTATATACCATTCGAATTTCGTCAGAAACAGAGACTCCTACAGCCTCCATCCGGACAGTAATTTTTTAACGGTAACAGGATTTTTTTAAATCGATACCATCGAGATGGAGGCCGTAGGAGTCTCTGTTTCTGACGAAATTCGAATGGCATGTAGGAGGGATATATGGATGAATATACATGGTTTTATTTTTCAAAAAAAATAAAAAAAACGCCGAAAAATGGGGCGGGGGCAGCCCCATTTTTTCCTCTATATATATATATATATATATATATATATATATATATATATATATATATATATATATATATTAAAATAGTATGAGATATATAATATTACATTATATAGTTATATGATATGAAATTATATATCTTATTATGTTATATGCATATAATTTATTTTGTCATACTTCAATATAAATAAAATGATTAAATAAGTATGAAACTTTGGATATATAAAAAACTATTATTATCATTCTAATCGGAAAATTTAATTAAATATGTTATTATTTAAACTATAAATTATATCAAATATAAATATTAAAATATTATATACATGAATAATACATATACCACAATGAAATAAATAAATTATTATAAACTCAGAAAATAAACAAGTAAAAAAATGATAAATAGTAGAACAGATATTGCTACCACAACTAAACAAAATATGGGGATAAAGATGCAAATGATATAAGGTGCGCAATCTCAAATCGGTACCTTGGATGCAAATTTGAGGAACTTGTTTTCATTCAACATCCAAGGGGCCCATTGATGTTTATATTTAAAAAAAATATTTGCAAGTAAAAGTCATGATTCAATTCCATCCAACACAACATTAATTTATTTTTCGACAAGTGTTTATAACCGAACTGGTAAAATCGAAGAACCGGTCCAACCGGGTCGTGCTGAGAATATTGATTCGTACTGACATCTACCTGAAACATCCATATGGATTAAAAAACAGGCACTTATTATTGGAACGGGCACATAATTTCTGATCGGGTTTCGTCTCTACGGTCCTAGACATGGAAATTTACTCGAAAAAAAGGAGAGATATAATGAGAACAAAGGCTAAAAGGAAAGTGCCCGGACCATCCTTGAAACGTCCAAAGCATAGACCTCTGCTTTTACGTAAAACATTAAATGGAATCACGTCACCGAAGGGCAGAGATGGGTACGAGCACAGGGAACAGTACGAAAGTCCTGTTTGCCTCCAGTGGAGTCATGAAAAGTGGGGGTCGTTCACTGCTCGTCTGATCAAAGACTGTTCTCCTTTCAACGTGATCTTCTTCGCAGCGCAGATGATGGGTTCCTCCCTTATTTATTTTCTCGTGGAAAAAAAGGGAAAAGGGATTTGGACCGTTGATTTTCCGAGTGAGATCGCATCAGGACTGGATAGTTTTCTCTCCCTTTTTATTTGGGCTCCAGTGGGCCCACCCAACATCAATTATCAATAAAGTTAAAATATAAATATGAAGAGGGGTGAAGTATGGAGCCACTAATTTGCGTTGAAATTTGAATTAGGGTCACTTGCACTTGCTCATCCGGAATATAACACATCATTTTTTGTTGCTGAGTAGGGTGGAGCATGGGCTCGGCTGGCTCGACCCCTCAAGCCTGACCCAAGTCCGAGCTCACTATCTAAATGAGCGGGCTTGAGTTGTCATTTTAGCCCATTTATCAAATCGGGTTGGGCTCGGGCTTGAGCGTGCCCGAACCCAAAGCCCACGGGCCGGCCCGATTTAGTGCCCGAACCCAATGCCCCCTCCAACCCTCGCACCATTGTACCTCTCCTTCCTCTCACTCAACGCCTCCGACCTCCCTCCCGCCCATCACCACCTCGTCCTCCCTCTCCCTCCCTCCCTCTCTCACCATCCAGGGGCCGGCGCCATTGTACCACCTCCTCCGCTCCTCGTGCTCCCTCACCATCCACGATTCGCGGGCCGGCCCTACCCATCATGAATCGGGTTGGGCTCGGGCTTGGTCCCAGTTGTTGGAAAATGAGCGGACCTCGGCCCGGCCCGTAGGCCCGATTTCCTAAATGGACCTGGGCTGGGCTAGGTTGGGCCCAGCCCGAGCCCGACCCATGCTCCACCCTATTGCTGAGCAACGTATTCTCTTTACATGAAGAGAAAAAGAATCTTATTTCATGGAGTAGATAACTTATCAACGTTATTTTTTCCCGTTTTTCCTTTAAAATACTTTCATGGATTTATAACTATATTCCTCTAATATGACATTCAAATTTCGTTAGAAATAAAAACCCTCATGCCCTCCATCTGAAACAGGTAAATTACAACAAATCTAAGACCGTTAAAATTACATGTTCTGGATGGAGGCCATTTGACTCTCTATTTCTAATGATATTTCAAATGACAATTAGAGGGATATATTTAATATATGAAATCATTTTTCAAAAAAATAAAAATAAGTAGCCATGAAGTAGAATCTATTTCCTCTTATATGAATACAAGTCGTCTCATACTTGACTAATCATTTACCACTAACCATTTGTAAAAAAAGGTTTCACAATTTCTTTTTTCTTATACAGGCCTTCATACCCACCTTATTCGAAAGCATGTCTCCTTCATTTGATTCGTCTTACCTTGATTTAATCTTTTTTTGTAAATGTCATTATCGTGAGTGAGGAATATTCTCCATGTAACAGTCACCATTCAGAGAGTTAAATAATGAGTATGCAACACGAGTATGTGATAAAGAAATCATGTTCCTCCCATTAAAAGAAACTTTTATCGTGGATGATATAAAGAGTTCAACAGCATAGATCTTTATATTTTTCTAGTCGACCAAGACGGAGGATGAAGGAGATCAATCATGTCCATTATGTAATTGCAATTAGAGTTAATGGTTGTAGCATAAAATAGAAAAATGCCTTCAACATAATCCTGAGTTTAGTAGACAAAGCTTAAGCTTCCTCAGACTTATGGATAGTAACCAAATAATATTCAATTAGAGGATTTCCTTCATATTAGAACATATGAGATATTAGCAACATTAATGCCAATTCTAAAAAAAAATCCTAAAACAGATACAAAGTTCCATAAAAATCATATCGTAGTAAAGCAACATAAAAAACTTACAACGAAACATGAACATTAGTTTTCAGGACAAAACGTAGTAAAGCAACATAACCTCCTCATACAAAGTCGATCACGCTCTAATCAAGTTCAAATTAAAGTAGATCAAGTTATCTACAAATTCAAAGGAATATCAATTTATTTATAAAAATTGTATTTCGGGATCGAACTATGCATTGCACAAGATTGGCTAATTTTAACATATTATTTTATGTACATATTTAGCTCTTATTTATTTATTTTATTTATCTATTTTACTTCATATTTTAATTAACTACAAAAAATAGAAAAATAGGGGGGAAATCCAAAAAGAGTAATTTGACTAGATATATTCAGTCGTATTCACATGCAAATAATTCACTTTTTTAATTCATTTCTAATTTTTAGTAACCAATAAAAATCATAAAAATTCGAGTTTAGGTTTTATTCATTATTGAGAAATTTAATTAAATGCATGCATTCTTCACATAATATTAAAGAAAAAGGTTACAAAAAATATAAAATGGTCTTATATATAATATCACCCAAAAAATCACATCTTTCATTATTGAGTACATTTCACGTTGGGCCCTTTAGAAAAGTTATATATACATTAGGAGGTCTACAAAATTCATTATGAGCATTTTTTACATTTATGTCCATATTCTATTTTTATTTAATTATGTTTCATTTCTTAGAATTTGTCAATGGATAACAGATCTTAAGTACATGTATCAGCATTTTATTGGTCATTTCTACCTATATCAACACCAATTCAACCTCACATTGCAGTCGTTGATCCGAGTGCAAATTCTGGTCAATAGATATGGGATGAAACCCTTATTGGGGATGGATCTGATCAAGCACCACATGACTAGAACCCCTATCTAAAAGAATAAAGCACACATAATTGCACAAGACAAGGATTTATAGTGGTTCAGTGATAACCCAAAAATCTCGAAGACCCGGATGAAGGTAATAAGACAAGGGTCGTTGCGACCCGGATCTCAGAGGATAGGTATATCAAGAAAAAAAATGAACCACTCACAAAATACAAAATCAATCAAGCACAAAAGCGGTCCTGCTAGGAGATTAACCTGGTATAGCACCCAGGGTCGAACACAAGGAGCACGGGTTGGCCAGAGGCCTACGAAGTAGTCGAAATGAACTAAAATAAAGATAAAATATTTTTAGTGATTTTTAATAATTTTTATATTTTTTGGATTTTTAATATGTGAAGAAAATGAGAAAGACTGAAGGGCAATCACACTTTATCAATTTATTTGAAGCATCAAAAAGCAAGCAAAAATTCAAGAAAAACTATTTTTATGTGTTTTATATTTTTTTATGTTTTTGGTGAATTTTTGGGATTTTTCTGAGATTTATTTTAATTTCTAAAAATCAAACAGTAAGAAAACCAAGGGATACTGTCCAGCCAGGCCCAAAATCCAAAAATAAAATATTTAAGGATCTCAGAGGGACCTGGAGGTAATTTTCCTGTATACTAGAAAAAACAAGGAAAATTTGAGCACCAAAATTATTGTTTTTGGGTTTTTAAATTATTTATTATGATTTTTATAAGTTTTTAGGTGTTTTTGAATTTTTAGGGGTTTTAAGCAATGAAAAATAGCCAAAATTGGCTAGAAAATCGAGCAACACACAAGAAGCAGTATATAATTTTTATAGAATTTTTAGGGGGGTTTTAATATTTTTTGTGATTTTTCAAGTGAAACAGTGCCAAAAATAGATGTTTTTGAATTTTTAAAAAATAACAAATAAGCTCGGAAATGTCCCCCAAAATTCTCAAAAATCCTACAACATGGCAGGAGCCATGTGTCAAATTTTCATCGAATTTGGAGGTGATTTGATATTTTATTCAAAAATAACAAGGGGGCACTGTGCACAGGGACCGATGCAAATACCCAAGGTTCTGGGGGTCCTGGTGCAAAATACCCAAGAAATCACGCGCAAGGCGCGTGCCTGGGGCACTCAGGGTCCTGTATGTAAGAAAAACAAGTCCGAGGACCTTTTGGTAACTCGTACCAAAAAGTCCAGGGGCTGTTATGCAAATAACCCACTAAAAGAAGCACATGCGGAAATAAAACGCTCACAGGGGCATAAATGTAATTATCAAAAAGTTTTCATTCATTAAAGAACATCCAGAACTGCAGGGCTAATGTTGCAAATACACCAAATATACACGTGACGATGCACGTGGCTCACACAAACAGGGGCATAAGTGCAAATATAAACAAGCACGAGGTCCAATGTGCAATTTATCCTACGTAAATAAAACGCATAAAATATTTACAAGACTGACACGTAAAACAGAAACTAAGAGGGGGCCTACGGTAATTTACCCCTTTATTACGTCGACGGCTGGATGTGCGCCACGTAGATGATCCAACGGTCTCGGACAACGGGCGCTCCTCCTCTTCCGCACGTGGGCCTGATCGACGCCTCAGAGGGGACCACGTAGAAGATCTGACGGGTCAGGTGCTGGTGCCTCTCTCCTCTGCGCTAACGGTCCGGATCGACCCTCGAGGTGATCAACGGTGTCTGCTCCTCGATGAATGGACGGCCACGATGGAAACTGGAGCGGAGGGCGATCGGACGGTGGTGGAGGACCCTCGAAGAACAGGTGGTCGGCGAGGTTCTCCGGCCTCGTGCGCGTGCTGTGGGCCTCCTCAGCTGCCTCTGAAGATCGGAGAAGGTCGGCGATGATGTCCCGCAGCTGGTGGTGGCCTCCGATGGCCCAACCGAGCCCTGGAGAGGCTCCGGCGAGGACGGCGGAGGGAAGCTCCTGGCCTGGATGTGAGGGGGCCTCAGATGGCCTCCTCTTGACCTGCAAAACAGCTCAAGAGCTTCGCGGGTCGAGGGCAAAGTGCCTCGACCCGAAGAAGCGGCGTGAGGGTGGACGGTGCGTCGGGGTGAGCGAGCTCCGGCGAGCGGAGGACGGTGGAGCTCGAACCCCAGCTCCTGTGCGAGCTGGGTTGAACGAAGGGGCGAAGAATGTGCGCGGAGGGATGGCGATGGTGAGCGTAGATTCCGATGATCGAGAAGATACGCGATATGGTCGGTATCAAAGGAAATCGGCGGAACTAAGATTTGGGGGTAACTCAAAATTAAGCTAAACTAGAAGGCTAGAAGGTTACCTGGGTGGAGTGGAAGACTATGCTGGAGCTAAGGTAGCTCCTGGTCGTCGCCTCGAAGGTTGTCAAGGCCTGAGGCTCGAGCTCCTGCACGGGGCGGAGCACAGCGGCGCAAAGTCGCCGGATCAATGGTCCGGCCACCCCCTCCTCACTGCTACAAGGGCAATCGCGAGCTGTCACCTCGGGGATTGCAATGGAGGTCACGGGAATGAGAGTGGAGAGCCAAAGATGGAAATGGAGTGCGGCGGAGCTCTGGTTATATACGAGTGCCGACCCGGTTAGGGCTGAACGGGTAGGGTCACGGTGGCGCGCGGACCCCGAGGTAGATGCCCGGCGAGGGTGTCGGATGTGGGAGGTGTCAAACGGAGCCGGGGTTTAGGTGTTGGGCAATCGGGTTGAGCGGGTAAAAATCCGAGAAGAAGGTCCGGCGCTCGAATCCGCGAAGAATGGTCCTGGGGGGGGTCAGTTGACCGGGCGGTCAACATCCCCAGGGCCCAATGAAATCAGGCCACGTGGCAAGATCTTGAGGTGACAAATACACCTAGCTAGGGGCCGAATCAGCAAAAACTTTCAACATGAAATATTTTTCTTTTATTTTTTTCTATTTTTTGGTGATTTTTAATTAATTTTTAGAAATAAAAATAAGGTATTTACAATATATAACTATACATAGGTATGTGTACAATATAGGGTTTTTGATTTTTAATTATTATTTTTATACAATTTTATTCCTATTTTATATTTTATTTATTTATAGAATAAAATGAGGAATAAAAGGATATTTTTATTTTATTTTTATTATTTATACACATAGGTGAAATAAATAGATATATACAACTATGTACATGGCATATGTACAATATGTTTTTGTAATTTTAATTTTTGTTATTTTTATTTGATTTTTGTTGTGTTTATTTTTATTTATTTTATTTACAAAATATACCATAGAATATTCACAAAAAGTTTTGAACATAAATACATTTATTTATAGGGTTAAATAAATAAAGGATGATGGTCTATGCACATGGTGGAGGGATATTTTTGCATTTTTTATTTTTAAATTTTTATTTTGTTTTTAATAGTTTCTAAATATATACAACATATGTACAAGCATATTTTTGGGTGAGGAAAATATAATTTTATTTAGTTACAAAAAATCTATACACATGAGCTCCTATCTCTCTTTACTGTGGCTTTTATGCGGTCAGGCCCATGCTGAGCCCTCCCTTGGGTTAGGTTGCTCAATATTTATTCTAAATATTTCCCTCTTTTTCTTTTTCATCTTTATTCTTTTATTTTTGCACAAAAACATGCTAATTATATGTTTTTACAAGACGCATGCTTTTGCTAATTATTGATATTTACATATATCTACATGTATTTGCAAAGGTTTTTGTAGCTAAAATATAAGAATAAAGAGTGATGAATGGGTATTCATCAACCCCCTATACTTAACTTTGCTAGTCCCTTAGCAAACACTTATTTGAAAAAGAAGTGAAAAAGAAAGAAAAAGAAAAAGAAAAAGAGGATGTACATGGATCAAGGTTGAATTATTAAACTTTCCTTCATTAAATTGAAATATGGAGCTCGATTAGATCTTTGGATTATTAATGTGTCGGAACCTCATTTGGACTTAAGCTTAAAACTCAACAGCCTCTAAGTTCCACCAATCTATGGACAAGACTTCTCAATAAACCAGATCAGAACAAGTCTACATACACAAACTCTAATGACCATGAGTCTTTCCATGCAGTGTAAGTGATATGTGGCTCCCCACCTCAGAAGTAACAAAGAAACAGCCTCCCTCAACCTGGTAACTCTAATGCCTCGGTCTAGCAACTCTTTCCTCGAGAAGCGGGGTATTCCCTTCTAAGTTCAAGTGCAACCGGCTCAAGAAGAGGGGGTAGAAGTATAGAGTTTTGGAAGCTTAGCCAGTGTAGCTAAGTCTCCCGCTGCAAGCTTCATGAGATGTAACATGGATACCATAAGCTTTGCTTTATTTGACTATGTACACTCCGGTGGGGTTATTAAATTTTCAATCCGACCCACCTTTTTTTTGGAGTTCTTTTTGCATTTTTGCATTTTTTTTTCAAAAACTTCTGTACAGCATATCTACATGGTGCAGCATATATACAAGAAATTTCCTCTTGAGCCAGTAGACTATCCCTCTTTTGAAGCTTTATTGCAACCCACAGCTTCTGTCTTTAGCCTTCATCACCACTAGACCAAGTTGAGGTGCACTTCCTTCACTAGAAGAAGAAGAGAGGTTCCGCCTAGAAGTACTACCCTCATATGCTACCCCAAGCCAAAGGAAACTGCCTCCTCACCACCTCATCCGTGGAGAGCCATGTGTAAAGTGCAGGTGCAAGTCAAGCCATTGTCTCTAAGAGTCATGCGTGTGTTGTTAAGTGTTCTACTTAAGCTCATCAAGATGACATATGCTCATAGCCTAGTGGACTCAAAGAATTAAGTCCTTATAGACCTGAAAAGCCTTAACCCTAAATCCTATAAGGTTCCTCTTAAAGTTAGGTGGATTAAGATCTTATTCAAGCTCCATTTCTCAATTTGATTCCAGGCTTAGTTTAAATGTCAACTCTTATCCAGGAAAAATTATATACATATATGTACACAAGATGCTATTTACAAATATTTTACCATCATGCAAAATTTTTGAAAAATGTTTTGAAATCATGGATGATGATGATGCATGAAGTGCAAGTTTTGCAAAAAGATATTTACAAACATTTACACAAGATTTTTGCAAACTCTTGATTTTCAAAACATTTTGGAAAAATTTTGTACTATATACATAATTTTGATACAAAAGTATTTACACAAGCTTTACACAAAAGATTTTTGAAATCATTTTTACAAAAATACTTTGTACACTAGCTATGTATGTGCAAGGATAAAAGAGGTTTATGTACATGAAAATTTTTAAATTTTTGTGATTTTTAGCCATTTTATTTATTAACACACTCACACAAAGTACGAGTTATGGCTAAAGTATATATGAAATATATACACACCCCCCCTATACTTAGCTCGAACGATGTCCTCAGAGTGATCAAGAGCGATGAAGAAGACATAACTCGTGCTTAGTAAAAGGGAAGTGAAAAGGAATGGCTAAGTACAGGAACGAATAAATGAATAGAATGAGAGGAGCTCGGTGGTTTCCCCCTATACTTAGGATTAACTAATCCTAAGTATAGCAAGCTGTACATGAAGGGAAATCCGAGTGAAGAAGATACAGAGTCTGCCCCCCCTATACTTAGGGTAAAATATCCCTAAGTATAGGCAGCAAAACAAGAGCAAACCGAATGAAAAGAATACTCGCAGGTCCGACATCCCCCCTATACTTAGGGTAAAGTACACCCTAAGTATAGCATAATCATAAGATGAGAAAAGGGATGTGGGACTAAAGAATAGAATGATATGGACAACTGGATCTATACAGGCGGAGGAACAGTGAAAATCAGGCGTGAGATGCAAAAGATGTGAGTCAAGAGACTGCATCTCACGCAAAATGAATAGGGGCAACAATAACGTCCCGCGGCTCATGATCTAGAAATGGCTTGAGCCGCTGGCCGTTCACTCGAAAGGTGCTCTCAGAAGACAACTCGGATATATCAATACTACCATTGTCGTGCACCTTTCTGACGAGAAAAGGTCCCTTCCATTTGCTCTGTAGCTTCCCTGGAAATAATCTAAGCCTCGCATCAAACAGCCATACTCTCTGTCCAATCTCAAAATGCTTGTGGCTGATATGGGAATCATGCCACTCCTTGACTTTCTCCTTATAATGTAGGCTGCTTGAGAAAGCTGCATCTCTAAGCTCTTCCAGGGCAGCTAACTCTGCCCTCCTCTGGTCTCCCATACCATCTGGATCCATAAGAATATCTGTAACTGCCCAAAGTGACTTGTGCCTCAGCTCAACAGGTAAATGGCACGGCTTGCCATATACGAGGCGAAAGGGAGATGTGCCCAATGGAGTCTTGAAAGATGTCCTATATGCCCATAAGACCGAGTCCAAAAGCTGTGACCAATTCTTTCGGTCAGGGCGGACGACTTTCTGCAGAATATTCTTGATCTCCCTATTCGACACCTCAGCTAGACCATTCGTCTGTGGATGGTAAGGTGTGGCAACACGATGATCTATGCTGAACTCGCTAGCAAGGGCCTTCACCTGGTCGTTGATGAAATGAGATCCCCCATCTGAAATAAGAACTCGTGGGACCCCGAACCGCATGATGATATGCTTCCTCAAAAATCTGCAAACTGTCCTCGCATCAGCGGCTCGGGCGGGGATAGCCTCAACCCAACGACTAACATAATCAACGGCCAACAGAATGTACTCAAATCCCTGACTCTTAGGGAATGGACCCATGAAATCGATGCCCCATGCGTCAAAGACCTCACAGAAGTGAATGGGCTGCATCGGCATCATATCACGCTGTCCACAAGTGCCCATCCTCTGACAGTCAGTACACCTCTTCACGAACTCATCAGAGTCCTTGAAGAGGGTAGGCCACCACAAGCCGGATTGGAGCACTTTCTGTGCCGTTCTCCTCCCAGAATGATGTCCTCCTGCCTTAAGCTTGTGGCAGTAAGTGAGGACGCTATGGTGTTCCTCCTAAGGAATACACCGACGCCAGACGCTATCCCCTCCTTCGTGGTAAAGGATGGGATCCTCCCAGTGGTAGGACTTGGCCCTCGCAAGGAAGGTCTCCAGCCTCTGTCTGGGCCAATCTTGTGGGACTTTCCCTGCAACGAGAAAGTAAACAATATCGGCATACCACGGGAGTGAGGCGATAGCAAGGATCGCCTCATCTGGGAAGGTATCTCGAATAGGATCAATCTGCTCAGAATCCTCAGGCTGCTCTAATCGGGAAAGATGATCCGCCACCACATTCTTGACTCCAGGCTTATCCTTGATCTCAATGTCGAATTCCTGGAGTAGAAGGATCCATCTAGTCAGTCTAGCCTTGGCATCCTTCTTTGCCATGAGGTACCTGATGGCGGTGTGATCTGTAAACAAAGTCACTCTAGATCCAATGATATATGATCTGAACTTATCTAGGGCAAACACCACTGCTAGCATCTCCTTCTCTGTGACCGTATAATTCCGCTGGGCGGAATCCAATGTGCGGCTAGCATAGTGTATGGCAAATGGCACTCCATCCCTCCTCTGTCCCAGCACTGCCCCTACGGCAAAATCGGAGGCATCCGTCATGATCTCGAATGGGAGAGACCAATCAGGCGGCTGGAGAACTGGAGCCTCAATAACATGCTGCTGGAGAGTCGCAAAGGACGAGAGACACTTGTCATCGACAAGGAACTCGGTGTCTTTCGTCAAGAGGTCAGTCAACGGTCGGGCAATCTTGCTGAAATCCTGAATAAATCTCCTATAAAATCCAACGTGCCCCAGGAATGACCGTAGCTGCCTCAAGTTGGACGGCGGTGTGAGTTTCCTAATGACATCAACCTTGGCCGGATCGACCTCCATGCCCCTGCTGGAGATGATGTGGCCAAGCACCGTCCCTTGAGTCACCATGAAGTGACTCTTCTCCCATGACAGAACCAAATGAAACTCGATACATCGCTGGAGTACCCGGTCTAGGCAGTCAAGACAAGAATCGAATCCGTCGCCGTAGACCGAGAAATCGTCCATGAAGACCTCCAAACACTCCCCTACCATATCCGAAAAGATCGACAGCATGCACCTCTGAAAAGTCGCAGGGGCATTGCATAGCCCAAATGGCATGCGTCGAAAAGCATATGTGCCGAAGGGACAGGTAAAGGTGGTCTTCTCCTGATCCTCAGGAGCGATGGCCACTTGGTTGTATCCTGAGTACCCATCCAGGAAACAATAATGGCTCTTCCCTGCCAGTCTCTCAATGATCTGGTCAATAAAAGGCAGGGGGAAATGGTCCTTCTTGGTGGCTTGGTTGAGTCTCCTGTAGTCAACGCAAACCCTCCAAGAGGTGGGTACTCGTGTAGCGATCTCCTCTCCCGACTCACTGATCACAGTCGTGATGCCCGTCTTCTTGGGCACCACATGCAAGGGGCTGACCCACTTGGAGTCGGAAATGGGATAAATAAAATCTGCGCTCCACCATTTTGATATTTCTTTCATCACGACCTCTCTCAGGTTGGGGTTCAGTCGCCGCTGGAACTCACGCGACGGCTTCGCCCCCTCCTCCAGATAGATATGGTGGGAGCACACTGCTGGACTAATCCCATGGAGATCCGCTACGCTCCATCCGATCGCCTTGCGGTTCTTTTCAAGAACCCCCATCAGACGGGATTCCTGCTCTCCAGTCAACTCGGCGGAGATGATGACTGGGTACATCTCTGGCTCGCCCGCAAGGAATCGATACTTCAGCGAAGTGGGGAGCGGCTTCAGCTCTGGAATGCTAGGTGCCGGCAAATCTGGCTGCGGAAGAAACTGAGTGAAAGCTGCAAGGTCGGCCAAATCTGCCTGGGAAAGTGAAAGCGTACTCTCGCAAACTGGATCGGGAGAAGGCGGCTCAACTGCACTGTCTCTGCTCGGCTCTGCATCTACCTCCTCCTCATCTATAGGCTCAGGTGAACTCAGGTCTGGCATCTGATCATAACAATCGGCCCAATCAGACTCTTAATCCGAGGGATCTGCATCAATCGCGGTGGCATCAGTACCACCGGAAAACAAGGTGGCCTCAGCACCACCATCACTGAACATCGTGTTGCGATCAAGGACCGGCTCTGCTGCCTTCATGGTATCCTGAACCAGGTCTGTGCTCTCCAGACTCTCCTCTGCTATCGTCTCTGCATCAACTGTATCTGAAAGTGAGAGGGTGGTCTGTGTCTCAAGATCTGCCCAAGCTGCCTCATCATCTGTGATCACAAAATCACAATCCTGGTGGATGTCTGGCTCTGCGTCTGTCAGCTGCTCTGAATCGGTACTCGCATCGGAGCGGGCTCTGAGTCTGGCTCTGTAGTCCTCGACCGTCTCTATTTGTATACTCTCGCCCTCGACGCGAAAGTACACCTTCCCACTATCATGATCAGTCACCGCCTTGGCTGTGGCCAAGAACGGACGACCAAGGATGATGGGGGTATCGGTCACTGACTCAGGGATCTCCATGTCCAACACTACGAAGTCCACGGGGAATTTCAGGCCCTGAATCGTGACGATAACGTCTCGTAATAACCCCTTCGGCCTCTTGACAGATCGATCAGCAAACTGAAGGACTGTCCTGCTCTGTCGAAGAGTGCCCAACTCGAAGCGGTCGAGAAGGGCTGCCGGAAGAAGGTTGATCGACGATCCGCTATCTAAAAGAGTACGGTCGAACCTCTGCTCACTGATCTGGCATCTGACATACGGGGCCCCTGAATCTGGCCTCTTGACTGGCAGTCGGTTCTGGATCGCAAAACACGTGGCTTTCGTCAGCACATGTATCTCCGAAGTGTGGTTCCTCCTCCTCCTCCTGACTGTAGTCCTATCTCTCAAAGAACGCTGGAGAAGGGGGATGTGCTGCAAAGCCTCCTGGAGGGTCAGCTGGATGTGGAATCGATCAATCATGCTCTGGCTGAACTCCTCAAGCTCTCTCTTTTTTGGATTTTCTTTTTTCTTCCCCTTCCCCATCTGAAGGGCGCTAGGGAAGGGGATCACAGGGTCCTTCTCAGATGAAGGACTAGGAAAAGGTCTAAGCGGTTCAACAACCGGATCCACACATACATCATGCACCACAGTGGGACCAGAAGAAAGTAAACCTTTTCCTTTATTCATAGCAGAGTTCCGAGATACATGAGTGCGAGGAAAAACAACATCTCTCTCTGTACACACACCGGTGGCCTCAGTACCACCACGGGCTGGCTCTGCTGCTGCTGCTGCTGGTAGACGTCGTGCGGCATCAGTACCGCTGGCTGGCTCGGCTGAATGGGTGGCATCAGTACCACCTCCTCGAACTGGTGAAGCGGCGGCCTCAGTACCGCCGGTGGGATCAGCATCCTTGGTGGCATCAGTACCACCGTCATCATCTGGAGTGGCCTCAGTACCGCTCTCCTCCTCCTCATGTGGCGCCTCTGGAGTGTCCTCGTGGTGAAGCTCAGATGAGGCGCCGCCGCCTGCTGGGGTCCTACCGCTCCTAAGTGTGACAAAATCAGCATCAAATAGATCCGAAGAAGTATCATCAAAAGGGTCACTAGGAGTGGCTAACTCAGTATGTACTACCTGCTCAGATTTCCTCTTAAGACTATTCGGATTCGGCTCAATCTGGGCTGGTATGGTGGCCTTCCCTCTCACCAGGTCCCGCATCTCCTGGCGGAACTCGTCCATCTCCCGTCTGAATGTGGCCTGCTAGTCCGTGAGGAGGCGGGCGATGTCATCCAAGGCGGGGCTCTCGTGGGAGCCCGACGGGTGGCCTCTCTGTGGGTGAGGCTGCTGGAAGTGTTGTGGTGGGTAAGAGGGGTAGGATGGAGGCTGCTGCTGGTATCCCTGGTGAGCCTGCTGCTCACGTCTCCAAGACTGTCCCTGCTGCTGATAGGGACGAGGACCGTAGGATGACTGCTGCTGATACGTTGGGGGCTGCTGCTGCGGCTGGTGCTGGTCTCTCTGCTGGGAGTACTGCCCTCCCTGACCTGACGGCTGCTGCTGGGGCTGGGCACCACCACTCCCCCACCTGAATCCGGGATGATCTCGTCGGATCCCAGGCTGGGGGCGGTCATACCAAATCCCGTTGACATCCATCAACGGCTCTGCATCAAAGGGGGCTGGCGGCAGTACTGCCAGAGGCTGATCCGGCTGGTAGAGCACCATCTGCATCTCTGGAGATGGTGGGGACTGGTAGGTGGGCTGCGGCTGCTGGTACGGCTCTGCCTGTACAAAGTGAACCTGTCTAGGCTGCTCTGAGGAGCTGGAGCGCTGGGACGAGCTGCTGCTGCCGCCGGTATTGCCTCGCGACAGAAGACGGGGCTGTGAAGCCGTCTGTGTCTCCTGGAGACACATGAGCTGGGTCTTCATGTCGCTCAAGACCTGTGCCATCTGCTCCATCTGCATGATACTCTGGCACTGCTTCTTCTCGATCAGCTCCATGCGGTCCAACTTCTCGCTGATGATACCCATGTCCGCAGCGGATGACTCTGCCTGTGCTGCTGCGACTGTGGACGAACTGGATGGACCCGCATCTACCCGTGCTATCCGCTGGTACTGCACGGATCCTGGCTGATGTGGCTGGGTCTTCTGAGTATAGAGCCTGGTCTGAGACATCACCATATAGTTCTCGGACATCTCCTCGTAGATGGCCCAGACCTGCTCATGGTCCTTGGCAAAGTAGGACCCGCCGCAAGAAGCGTTCACCAGACCCTGAAGCTCTGGCGTCAACCCGCTGAAAAAGCTCTGAACGAGGTTCGGCTTGGAAATGTCGTGGTGCGGGCATCTGTCTAGGAGCTCTCGAAACCTCTCCCAAGCCTCGTGAAACTGCTCGTTGGGAAACATGGAGAAGTTGCTGATCAGGGCCCTCGCTGCATTCGTCCGCCCGAGTGGATAGTACTTTTTCAAGTACTCGGTGCGGAGCTGCTCCCAAGTGTAGACAAACTTCCCTAGATGCTTCAGCCAGGTGGCTGCTCTATCTGCCAGTGAAAACGGGAAGGCTATCATCCGGATCGTATCCTGGTCCACGTGGCGATCGTGGACAGTGCTGCAGATCATCAAGAACTCCTGGAGGTGAAGGTGGGGCTCCTCAGTGGCTAGTCCGTGGAAACGGGGTAGTAACTGCAAGGTGTTCGGGGGGAACTTGAAGTCCCCCACGATCGCTGGCACTACCACCCAGTGATGCATCAGAGTAGATCCGGGGTTGTGTAACGCCCGCATCGGCTGTGGTGGTCCTCCTGCCGCGGCGGCTGCCGCGGCGGCGGCAGCGGCTGCTGCTGCTGCTGCGGCTGCTGCGGCCGCGGCCTCTGCATCAGGCATCTCCTCAGGCTCGCTCTGCTCTGAACCTCGCTCTGCTCTGAGCCTCTCCAACTCTCGCCTCATCTCTATCATGAATGCCCCCTGATCGCGTAACTGCTGCTGAACTGTCTCGAGCGATGCGATCAGGGTGGAGTTGATCGCTCCCTGGTCAAATACAACATGCTGGTCTCCCTGCGGACCTCTGGAGTGATCGTCTGATCTGGCTGCCATAGCGACGTCTGCAAAATCAAATGAGCCCAACTCAGGTGCTGTCAAATCGGCTAATCTCTCCTCGGGCTCATGTCTCTCAGTGCCGAAAGAAAGGGGGTCGAGGGGGAACAGGGCGGAATCGTACTCGGGCTCGGAGAGCTGGTCTGGGCTCTCACGAGCCAACCTAGATGATCGGGTAGTCGTGCCCGAAAGCGGTGCAGCCAGAGGCTGCCTAAGAGACCGTCTACCCATCATCTTGATCTGGCGAGTAGTGCGGATGAGATCTGGAATCAACTATGATCAAAAACAAACCCCCGGTTCACCAACGCAACGCGAGCTGAAGACCGTGAAAGTTCGGTCAAATTATCTTGTCTATTTTATTTTGGTGAACACACAAAATATCAGAGCGCTTACGTGACCTGTTAGGATATCCGATGTTATCCCAACCGACTGGCCCGCACGGAAAAGTCGGTAATCAGTCGGGTCTAGCACCGGGAGGCTCTACCTAGGGTGCGGGTCACTCTCTCGCGCATCCAAACCAGACAATGAGGGGGTTGCTCTCCTCAAGACAAAGTTTTTAGGGTGAGCGGTTTTTAAGATCAAGTATGATTAGCAGTCCCGATTTTATTGTTTTTTCTTTTTAATATTTTTCAAATCAAACAAAAGGCCTAACGAATTTTTCGGTTCTCCTGATTATTTAGTCCGAAAACAGGGGGGAGAAGACGAAAAAGCCGATGCGCGATGAAATCAATGATGCATGCAAAGTAAGGATGGCGTACCAGACTCCAGCACTCTACATGCAATATGATCCGCGCAGAATTTAAAGACAGGAAATAAACTACCTAAATGATGCAAGCGGGAAAAACCGAGTCCTAGATGAGCAATTCCTAACGTAGAACCGTCTAACTCAGTCACTCGCCCTCGATCCAAAGAGTCCGGTCTAGACCCACCCCTCCTCTTCTCGACAGGTCGAGTTCAGGAGTAGCGCTTGACGGGGCAGGCTCGCGGCGCGTAGGCTCTCAGGAAAGCGACTAAGTTATTTTTATTATTTATTTTTAGTAGGTCCAATTAACGATCTATAGAAACAGATAAGCAATTAAGTGTGTGGATCCTACTAATTACGTCACAAGCACCAGAAATTCCTAAATCTAGGGGCTCGATCAAAAACCGCGTAAACACCGGAAAGGCAGTAAAAAAGTAGAAGAAAGCCGCGAAAACCACGAAAAACCGCTAAGGTCCTAAAGGGTCCCCCGAGCACACCGGTGCTCGGCGAAACAGACCCGCTACGGTAGAAGTGTCCAAGCAGTCCAAGAGTTCAAGTCCCTGTATTATTACAATAATAATAAATGAAATAAAGTCCTAAGCTATCCTCACCCACTTAGCTCTCTCTCTCTCGCTCTCTCCTGCGGCTCGATGAAGAAACGAGCCACCTCCGCTTCGCTCGGGTGCACCGGCGCTCCTAGGAATGCCGCCCTCGCTCCTCGGGCCCTCGCAAGAAACAGAGAGAAAAGTGGTCAGTCCAAAAATTATTGGCAGAAATATGAGAAAAATATATATACAAAAATTCTATACAAAAAGCCGCGAAAATCAAAAACCGCGGAAAAAGCTAAAAACGACTACTAAGCCGTGCTCCCCGGCAACGGCGCCATTCTGATAACCCAAAAATCTCGAAGACCCGGATGAAGGTAATAAGACAAGGGTCGTTGCGACCCGGATCTCAGAGGATAGGTATATCAAGAAAAAAAATGAACCACTCACAAAATACAAAATCAATCAAGCACAAAAGCGGTCCTGCTAGGAGATTAACCTGGTATAGCACCCAGGGTCGAACACAAGGAGCACGGGTTGGCCAGAGGCCTACGAAGTAGTCGAAATGAACTAAAATAAAGATAAAATATTTTTAGTGATTTTTAATAATTTTTATATTTTTTTGGATTTTTAATATGTGAAGAAAATGAGAAAGACTGAAGGGCAATCACACTTTATCAATTTATTTGAAGCATCAAAAAGCAAGCAAAAATTCAAGAAAAAATGTTTTTATGTGTTTTATATTTTTTTTATGTTTTTGGTGAATTTTTGGGATTTTTCTGAGATTTATTTTAATTTCTAAAAATCAAACAGTAAGAAAACCAAGGGATACTGTCCAGCCAGGCCCAAAATCCAAAAATAAAATATTTAAGGATCTCAGAGGGACCTGGAGGTAATTTTCCTGTATACTAGAGAAAACAAGGAAAATTTGAGCACCAAAATTATTGTTTTTGGGTTTTTAAATTATTTATTATAATTTTTATAAGTTTTTAGGTGTTTTTGAATTTTTAGGGGTTTTAAGCAATGAAAAATAGCGAAAATTGGCTAAAAAATCGAGCAACACACAAGAGAAGTATCTAATTTTTATAGAATTTTTAGGGGGGTTTTAATATTTTTTTGTGATTTTTCAAGTGAAACAGTGCCAAAAATAGATGTTTTTGAATTTTTAAAAAATAACAAATAAGCTCAGAAATGTCCCCCAAAATTCTCAAAAATCCTACAACATGGCAGGAGCCATGTGTCAAATTTTCATCGAATTTGGAGGTGATTTGATATTTTATTCAAAAATAACAAGGGGGCACTGTGCACAGGGACCGAAGTGCAAATACCCAAAGTTCTGGGGGTCCTGGTGCAAAATACCCAAGAAATCACGCGCAAGGCGCGTGCCTGGGGCACTCAGGGACCTGTATGTAAGAAAAACAAGTCCGAGGACCTTTTGGTAATTCGTACCAAAAAGTCCAGGGGCTGTTATGCAAATAACCCACTAAAAGAAGCACATGCGGAAATAAAACGCTCACAGGGGCATAAATGCAATTATCAAAAAGTTTTCATTCATTAAAGAACATCCAGAACTGCAGGGCTAATGTTGCAAATACACCAAATATACACGTGACGATGCACGTGGCTCACACAAACAGGGGCATAAGTGCAAATATAAACAAGCACGAGGTCCAATGTGCAATTTATCCTACGTAAATAAAACGCATAAAATATTTACAAGACTGACACGTAAAACAGAAACTAAGAGGGGGCCTACGGTAATTTACCCCTTTATTACGTCGACGGCTGGATGTGCGCCACGTAGATGATCCAACGGTCTCGGACAGCGGGCGCTCCTCGTCTTCCGCACGTGGGCCTGATCGACGCCTCAGAGGGGACCACGTGGAAGATCTGACGGGTCAGGTGCTAGTGCCTCTCTCCTCTGCGCTAACGGTCCGGATCGACCCTCGAGGTGATCAACGGTGTCTGCTCCTCGATGAATGGACGGCCACGATGGAAACTGGAGCGGAGGGCGATCGGACGGTGGTGGAGGACCCTCGAAGAACAGGTGGCCGGCGAGGTTCTCCGGCCTCGTGCGCGTGCTGTGGGCCTCCTCAGCTGCCTCTGAAGATCGGAGAAGGTCGGCGATGACGTCCCGCAGCTGGTGGTGGCCTCCGATGGCCCAACCGAGCCCTGGAGAGGCTCCGGCGAGGACGGCGGAGGGAAGCTCCTGGCCTGGATGTGAGGGGGCCTCAGATGGCCTCCTCTTGACCTGCAAAACAGCTCAAGAGCTTCGCGGGTCGAGGGCAAAGTGCCTCGACCCGAAGAAGCGGCGTGAGGGTGGACGGTGCGTCGGGGTGAGCGAGCTCCGGCGAGCGGAGGACGGTGGAGCTCGAACCCCAGCTCCTGTGCGAGCTGGGTTGAACGAAGGGGCGGAGAATGTGCGCGGAGGGATGGCGATGGTGAGCGTAGGTTTCGATGATCGAGAAGATACGCAATATGGTCGGAATCAAAGGAAATCGGCGGAACTAAGATTTGGGGGTAACTCAAAATTAAGCTAAACAAGAAGGCTAGAAGGTTACCTGGGTGGAGTGGAAGACTATGTTGGAGCTAAGGTAGCTCCTGGTCGTCGCCTCGAAGGTTGTCAAGGCCTGAGGCTCGAGCTCCTGCACGGGGCGGAGCACGGCGGCGCAAAGTCGCCGGATCAATGGTCCGGCCACCCCCTCCTCACTGCTACAAGGGCAATCGCGAGCTGTCACCTCGGGGATTGCAATGGAGGTCACGGGAATGAGAGTGGAGAGCCAAAGATGGAAATGGAGTGCGGCGGAGCTCAGGTTATATACGAGTGCCGACCCGGTTAGGGCTGAACGGGTAGGGTCACGGTGGCGCGCGGACCCTGAGGTAGATGCCCAGCGAGGGTGTCGGATGTGGGAGGTGTCAAACGGAGCCGGGGTTTGGGTGTTGGGCAATCGGGTTGAGCTTGTAAAAATCCGAGAAGAAGGTCCGGCGCTCGAATCCGCGAAGAATGGTCCTGGGGGGGTCAGTTGACCGGGCGGTCAACATCCCCAGGGCCCAATGAAATCAGGCCACGTGGCAAGATCTTGAGGTGACAAATACACCTAGTAGGGGCCGAATCAGCAAAAACTTTCAACATGAAATATTTTTCTTTTATTTTTTTTCTATTTTTTGGTGATTTTTAATTAATTTTTAGAAATAAAAATAAGGTATTTACAATATATAGCTATACATAGGTATATGTACAATATAGGGTTTTTGATTTTTAATTATTATTTTTATACAATTTTATTCCTATTTTATATTTTATTTATTTATAGAATAAAATGAGGAATAAAAGGATATTTTTATTTTATTTTTATTATTTATACACATAGGTGAAATAAATAGATATATACAACTATGTACATGGCATATGTACAATATGTTTTTGTAATTTTAATTTTTGTTATTTTTATTTGATTTTTGTTGTGTTTCTTTTTATTTATTTTATTTACAAAATATACCATAGAATATTCACAAAAAGTTTTGAAAATAAATACATTTATTTATAGGGTTAAATAAATAAAGGATGATGGTCTATGCACATGGTGGAGGGATATTTTTGCATTTTTGATTTTTAAATTTTTATTTTGTTTTTAATAGTTTCTAAATATATACAACATATGTACAAGCATATTTTTGGGTGAGGAAAATATAATTTTATTTAGTTACAAAAAATCTATACACATGAGCTCCTATCTCTCTTTACTGTGGCTTTTATGCGGTCAGGCCCATGCTGAGCCCTCCCTTGGGTTAGGTTGCTCAATATTTATTCTAAATATTTCCCTCTTTTTCTTTTTCATCTTTATTCTTTTATTTTTGCACAAAAACATGCTAATTATATGTTTTTACAAGATGCATGCTTTTGCTAATTATTGATATTTACATATATCTACATGTATTTGCAAAGGTTTTTGTAGCTAAAATATAAGAATAAAGAGTGATGAATGGGTATTCATCACCCCCCTATACTTAACTTTGCTAGTCCCTTAGCAAACACTTATTTGAAAAAGAAGTGAAAAAGAAAGAAAAAGAAAAAGAAAAAGAGGATGTACATGGATCAAGGTTGAATTATTAAACTTTCCTTCATTAAATTGAAATATGGAGCTCGATTAGATCTTTGGATTATTAATGTGTCGGAACCTCATTTGGACTTAAGCTTAAAACTCAACAGCCTCTAAGTTCCACCAATCTATGGACAAGACTTCTCAATAAACCAGATCAGAACAAGTCTACATACACAAACTCTAATGACCATGAGTCTTTCCATGCAGTGTAAGTGATATGTGGCTCCCCACCTCAGAAGTAACAAAGAAACAGCCTCCCTCAACCTGGTAACTCTAATGCCTCGGTCTAGCAACTCTTTCCTCGAGAAGCGGGGTATTCCCTTCTAAGTTCAAGTGCAACCGGCTCAAGAAGAGGGGGTAGAAGTATAGAGTTTTGGAAGCTTAGCCAGTGTAGCTAAGTCTCCCGCTGCAAGCTTCATGAGATGTAACATGGATACCATAAGCTTTGCTTTATTTGACTATGTACACTCCGGTGGGGTTATTAAATTTTCAATCCGACCCACCATTTTTTTGGAGTTCTTTTTGCATTTTTGCATTTTTTTTCAAAAACTTCTGTACAGCATATCTACATGGTGCAGCATATATACAAGAAATTTCCTCTTGAGCCAGTAGACTATCCCTCTTTTGAAGCTTTATTGCAACCCACAGCTTCTGTCTTTAGCCTTCATCACCACTAGACCAAGTTGAGGTGCACTTCCTTCACTAGAAGAAGAAGAGAGGTTCCGCCTAGAAGTACTACCCTCATATGCTACCCCAAGCCAAAGGAAACTGCCTCCTCACCACCTCATCCGTGGAGAGCCATGTGTAAAGTGCAGGTGCAAGTCAAGCCATTGTCTCTAAGAGTCCTGCGTGTGTTGTTAAGTGTTCTACTTAAGCTCATCAAGATGACATATGCTCATAGCCTAGTGGACTCAAAGAATTAAGTCCTTATAGACCTGAAAAGCCTTAACCCTAAATCCTATAAGGTTCCTCTTAAAGTTAGGTGGATTAAGATCTTATTCAAGCTCCATTTCTCAATTTGATTCCAGGCTTAGTTTAAATGTCAACTCTTATCCAGGAAAAATTATATACATATATGTACACAAGATGCTATTTACAAATATTTTACCATCATGCAAAATTTTTGAAAAATGTTTTGAAATCATGGATGATGATGATGCATGAAGTGCAAGTTTTGCAAAAAGATATTTACAAACATTTACACAAGATTTTTGCAAACTCTTGATTTTCAAAACATTTTGGAAAAATTTTGTACTATATACATAATTTTGATACAAAAGTATTTACACAAGCTTTACACAAAAGATTTTTGAAATCATTTTTACAAAAATACTTTGTACACTAGCTATGTATGTGCAAGGATAAAATAGGTTTATGTACATGAAAATTTTTAAATTTTTGTGATTTTTAGCCATTTTATTTATTAGCACACTCACACAAAGTACGAGTTATGGCTAAAGTATATATGAAATATATACACACCCCCCCTATACTTAGCCCGAACGATGTCCTCAGAGTGATCAAGAGCGATGAAGAAGACATAACTCGTGCTTAGTAAAAGGGAAGTGAAAAGGAATGGCTAAGTACATGAACGAATAAATGAATAGAATAAGAGGAGCTCGGTGGTTTCCCCCTATACTTAGGATTAACTAATCCTAAGTATAGCAAGCTGTACATGAAGGGAAATCCGAGTGAAGAAGATACAGAGTTTGCCCCCCCTATACTTAGGGTAAAATATCCCTAAGTATAGGCAGCAAAACAAGAGCAAACCGAATGAAAAGAATACTCGCAGGTCCGACATCCCCCCTATACTTAGGGTAAAGTACACCCTAAGTATAGCATAATCATAAGATGAGAAAAGGGATGTGGGACTAAAGAATAGAATGATATGGACAACTGGATCTATACAGGCGGAGGAACAGTGAAAATCAGGCGTGAGATGCAAAAGATGTGAGTCAAGAGACTGCATCTCACGCAAAATGAATAGGGGCAACAATAACGTCCCGCGGCTCATGATCTAGAAATGGCTTGAGCCGCTGGCCGTTCACTCGAAAGGTGCTCTCAGAAGACAACTCGGATATATCAATACTACCATTGTCGTGCACCTTTCTGACGAGAAAAGGTCCCTTCCATTTGCTCTGTAGCTTCCCTGGAAATAATCTAAGCCTCGCATCAAACAGCCATACTCTCTGTCCAATCTCAAAATGCTTGTGGCTGATATGGGAATCATGCCACTCCTTGACTTTCTCCTTATAATGTAGGCTGCTTGAGAAAGCTGCATCTCTAAGCTCTTCCAGGGCAGCTAACTCTGCCCTCCTCTGGTCTCCCATACCATCTGGATCCATAAGAATATCTATAACTGCCCAAAGTGACTTGTGCCTCAGCTCAACAGGTAAATGGCACGGCTTGCCATATACGAGGCGAAAGGGAGATGTGCCCAATGGAGTCTTGAAAGACGTCCTATATGCCCATAAGACCGAGTCCAAAAGCTGTGACCAATTCTTTCGGTCAGGGCGGACGACTTTCTGCAGAATATTCTTGATCTCCCTATTCGACACCTCAGCTAGACCATTCGTCTGTGGATGGTAAGGTGTGGCAACACGATGATCTATGCTGAACTCGCTAGCAAGGGCCTTCAACTGGTCGTTGATGAAATGAGATCCCCCATCTGAAATAAGAACTCGTGGGACCCCGAACCGCATGATGATATGCTTCCTCAAAAATCTGCAAACTGTCCTCGCATCAGCGGCTCGGGCGGGGATAGCCTCAACCCAACGACTAACATAATCAACGGCCAACAGAATGTACTCAAATCCCTGACTCTTAGGGAATGGACCTATGAAATCGATGCCCCATGCGTCAAAGACCTCACAGAAGTGAATGGGCTGCATCGGCATCATATCACGCTGTCCACAAGTGCCCATCCTCTGACAGTCAGTACACCTCTTCACGAACTCATCAGAGTCCTTGAAGAGGGTAGGCCACCACAAGCCGGATTGGAGCACTTTCTGTGCCGTTCTCCTCCCAGAATGATGTCCTCCTGCCTAAAGCTTGTGGCAGTAAGTGAGGACGCTATGGTGTTCCTCCTGAGGAATACACCGACGCCAGGCGCTATCCCCTGCTTCGTGGTAAAGGATGGGATCCTCCCAGTGGTAGGACTTGGCCCTCGCAATGAAGGTCTCCAGCCTCTGTCTGGGCCAATCTTGTGGGACTTTCCCTGCAACGAGAAAGTTCACAATATCGGCATACCACGGGAGTGAGGCGATAGCAAGGATCGCCTCATCTGGGAAGGTATCTCGAATAGGATCAATCTGCTCAGAATCCTCAGGCTGCTCTAATCGGGAAAGATGATCCGCCACCACATTCTTGACTCCAGGCTTATCCTTGATCTCAATGTCGAATTCCTGGAGTAGAAGGATCCATCTAGTCAGTCTAGCCTTGGCATCCTTCTTTGCCATGAGGTACCTGATGGCGGTGTGATCTGTAAACAAAGTCACTCTAGATCCAATGATATACGATCTGAACTTATCTAGGGCAAACACCACTGCTAGCATCTCCTTCTCTGTGACCGTATAATTCCGCTGGGCGGAATCCAATGTGCGGCTAGCATAGTGTATGGCAAATGGCACTCCATCCCTCCTCTGTCCCAGCACTGCCCCTACGGCAAAATCGGAGGCATCCGTCATGATCTCGAATGGGAGAGACCAATCAGGCGGCTGGAGAACTGGAGCCTCAATAACATGCTGCTGGAGAGTCGCAAAGGACGAGAGACACTTGTCATCGACAAGGAACTCGGTGTCTTTCGTCAAGAGGTCAGTCAACGGTCGGGCAATCTTGCTGAAATCCTGAATAAATCTCCTATAAAATCCAACGTGCCCCAGGAATGACCGTAGCTGCCTCAAGTTGGACGGCGGTGTGAGTTTCCTAATGACATCAACCTTGGCCGGATCGACCTCCATGCCCCTGCTGGAGATGATGTGGCCAAGCACCGTCCCTTGAGTCACCATGAAGTGACTCTTCTCCCATGACAGAACCAAATGAAACTCGATACATCGCTGGAGTACCCGGTCTAGGCAGTCAAGACAAGAATCGAATCTGTCGCCGTAGACCGAGAAATCGTCCATGAAGACCTCCAAACACTCCCCTACCATATCCGAAAAGATCGACAACATGCACCTCTGAAAAGTCGCAGGGGCATTGCATAGCCCAAATGGCATGCGTCGAAAAGCATATGTGCCGAAGGGACAGGTAAAGGTGGTCTTCTCCTGATCCTCAGGAGCGATGGCCACTTGGTTGTAGCCTGAGTACCCATCCAGGAAACAATAATGGCTCTTCCTTGCCAGTCTCTCAATGATCTGGTCAATAAAAGGCAGGGGGAAATGGTCCTTCTTGGTGGCTTGGTTGAGTCTCTTGTAGTCAACGCAAACCCTCCAAGAGGTGGGTACTCGTGTAGCGATCTCCTCTCCCGACTCACTGATCACAGTCGTGATGCCCGTCTTCTTGGGCACCACATGCAAGGGGCTGACCCACTTGGAGTCGGAAATGGGATAAATAAAATCTGCGCTCCACCATTTTGATATTTCTTTCATCACGACCTCTCTCAGGTTGGGGTTCAGTCGCCGCTGGAACTCACGCGACGGCTTCGCCCCCTCCTCCAGATAGATATGGTGGGAGCACACTGCTGGACTAATCCCATGGAGATCCGCTACGCTCCATCCGATCGCCTTGCGGTTCTTTTCAAGAACCCCCATCAGACGGGATTCCTGCTCTCCAGTCAACTCGGCAGAGATGATGACTGGGTACATCTCTGGCTCGCCCGCAAGGAATCGATACTTCAGCGAAGTAGGGAGCGGCTTCAGCTCTGGAATGCTAGGTGCCGGCAAATCTGGCTGCAGAAGAAACTGAGTGAAAGCTGCAAGGTCGGCCAAATCTGCCTGGGAAAGTGAAAGCGTACTCTCGCAAACTGGATCGGGAGAAGGCGGCTCAACTGCACTGTCTCTGCCCGGCTCTGCATCTACCTCCTCCTCATCTATAGGCTCAGGTGAACTCAGGTCTGGCATCTGATCATAACAATCGACCCAATCAGACTCTGAATCCGAGGGATCTGCATCAATCGCGGTGGCATCAGTACCACCGGAAAACAAGGTGGCCTCAGCACCACCATCACTGAACACCGTGTTGCGATCAAGGACCGGCTCTGCTGCCTTCATGGTATCCTGAACCAGGTCTGTGCTCTCCAGACTCTCCTCTGCTATCGTCTCTGCATCAACTGTATCTGAAAGTGAGAGGGTGGTCTGTGTCTCAAGATCTGCCCAAGCTGCCTCATCATCTGTGATCACAAAATCACAATCCTGGTGGATGTCTGGCTCTGCGTCTGTCAGCTGCTCTGAATCGGTACTCGCATCGGAGCGGGCTCTGAGTCTGGCTCTGTAGTCCTCGACCGTCTCTATTTGTATACTCTCGCCCTCGACGCGAAAGTACACCTTCCCACTATCATGATCAGTCACCGCCTTGGCTGTGGCCAAGAACGGACGACCAAGGATGATGGGGGTATCGGTCACTGACTCAGGGATCTCCATGTCCAACACTACGAAGTCCACGGGGAATTTCAGGCCCTGAATCGTGACGATAACGTCTCGTAATAACCCCTTCGGCCTCTTGACAGATCGATCAGCGAACTGAAGGACTGTCCTGCTCTGTCGAAGAGTGCCCAACTCGAAGTGGTCGAGAAGGGCTGCCGGAAGAAGGTTGATCGACGATCCGCTATCTAAAAGAGTACGGTCGAACCTCTGCTCACTGATCTGGCATCTGACATACGGGGCCCCTGAATCTGGCCTCTTGGCTGGCAGTCGGTTCTGGATCGCAAAACACGTGGCTTTCGTCAGCACATGTATCTCCGAAGTGTGGTTCCTCCTCCTCCTCCTGACTGTAGTCCTATCTCTCAAAGAACGCTGGAGAAGGGGGATGTGCTGCAAAGCCTCCTGGAGGGTCAGCTGGATGTGGAATCGATCAATCATGCTCTGGCTGAACTCCTCAAGCTCTCTCTTTTTTGGATTTTCTTTTTTCTTCCCCTTCCCCATCTGAAGGGCGCTAGGGAAGGGGATCACAGGGTCCTTCTCAGATGAAGGACTAGGAAAAGGTCTAAGCGGTTCAAGGACCGGATCCACACATACATCATGCACCACAGTGGGACCAGAAGAAAGTAAACCTTTTCCTTTATTCATAGCAGAGTTCCGAGATACATGAGTGCGAGGAAAAACAACATCTCTCTCTGTACACACACCGGTGGCCTCAGTACCACCACGGGCTGGCTCTGCTGCTGCTGCTGCTGGTAGACGTCGTGCGGCATCAGTACCGCTGGCTGGCTCGGCTGAATGGGTGGCATCAGTACTACCTCCTCGAACTGGTGAAGCGGCGGCCTCAGTACCGCCGGTGGGATCAGCATCCTTGGTGGCATCAGTACCACCGTCATCATCTGGAGCGGCCTCAGTACCGCTCTCCTCCTCCTCATGTGGCGCCTCTGGAGTGTCCTCGCGGTGAAGCTCAGATGAGGCGCCGCCGCCTGCTGGGGTCCTACCGCTCCTAAGTGTGACAAAATCAGCATCAAATAGATCCGAAGAAGTATCATCAAAAGGGTCACTAGGAGTGGCTAACTCAGTATGTACTACCTGCTCAGATTTCCTCTTAAGACTATTCGGATTCGGCTCAATCTGGGCTGGTATGGCGGCCTTCCCTCTCACCAGGTCCCGCATCTTCTGGCGGAACTCGTCCATCTCCCGTCTGAATGTGGCCTGCTGGTCCGTGAGGAGGCGGGCGATGTCATCCAAGGCGGGCTCTCGTGGGAGCCCGACGGGTGGCCTCTCTGTGGGTGAGGCTGCTGGAAGTGCTATGGTGGGTAAGAGGGGTAGGATGGAGGCTGCTGCTGGTATCCCTGGTGAGCCTGCTGCTCACGTCTCCAAGACTGTCCCTGCTGCTGATAGGGACGAGGACCGTAGGATGACTGCTGCTGATACGCTGGGGGCTGCTGCTACGGCTGGTGCTGGTCTCTCTGCTGGGAGTACTGCCCTCCCTGACCTGACGGCTGCTGCTGGGGCTGGGCACCACCACTCCCCCACCTGAATCCGGGATGATCTCGTCGGATCCCAGGCTGGGGGCGGTCATACCAAATCCCGTTGACATCCATCACTGCCAGAGGCTGATCCGGCTGGTAGAGCACCATCTGCATCTCTGGAGATGGTGGGGACTGGTAGGTGGGCTGCGGCTGCTGGTACGGCTCTGCCTGTACAAAGTGAACCTGTCTAGGCTGCTCTGAGGAGCTGGAGCGCTGGGACGAGCTGCTGCTGCCGCCGGTATCGCCTCGCGACAGAAGACGGGGCTGTGAAGCCGTCTGTGTCTCCTGGAGACACATGAGCTGGGTCTTCATGTCGCTCAAGACCTGTGCCATCTGCTCCATCTGCGTGATACTCTGGCACTGCTTCTTCTCGATCAGCTCCATGCGGTCCAACTTCTCGCTGATGATACCCATGTCCGCAGCGGATGACTCTGCCTGTGCTGCTGCGACTGCGGACGAACTGGATGGACCTGCATCTACCCGTGCTATCCGCTGGTACTGCACGGATCCTGGCTGATATGGCTGGGTCTTCTGAGTATAGAGCCTGGTCTGAGACATCACCATATAGTTCTCGGACATCTCCTCGTAGATGGCCCAGACCTGCTCATGGTCCTTGGCAAAGTAGGACCCGCCGCAAGAAGCATTCACCAGACCCTGAAGCTCTGGCGTCAACCCGCTGAAAAAGCTCTGAACGAGATTCGGCTTGGAAATGTCGTGGTGCGGGCATCTGTCTAGGAGCTCTCGAAACCTCTCCCAAGCCTCGTGAAACTGCTCGTTGGGAAACATGGAGAAGTTGCTGATCAGGGCCCTCGCTGCATTCGTCCGCCCGAGTGGATAGTACTTTTTCAAGTACTCGGTGCGGAGCTGCTCCCAAGTGTAGACAAACTTCCCTAGATGCTTCAGCCAGGTGGCTGCTCTATCTGCCAGTGAAAACGGGAAGGCTATCATCCGGATCGTATCCTGGTCCACGTGGCGATCGTGGACAGTGCTGCAGATCATCAAGAACTCCTGGAGGTGAAGGTGGGGCTCCTCAGTGGCTAGTCCGTGGAAACGGGGTAGTAACTGCAAGGTGTTCGGGGGGAACTTGAAGTCCCCCACGATCGCTGGCACTACCACCCAGTGATGCATCAGAGTAGATCCGGGGTTGTGTAACGCCCGCATCGGCTGTGGTGGTCCTCCTGCCGCGGCAGCTTCCGCGGTGGCGGCAGCGGCTGCTGCTGCTGCTGCGGCTGCTGCGGCCGCGGCCTCTGCATCAGGCATCTCCTCAGGCTTGCTCTGCTCTGAACCTCGCTCTGCTCTGAGCCTCTCCAACTCTCGCCTCATCTCTATCATGAATGCCCCCTGATCGCGTAACTGCTGTTGAACTGTCTCGAGCGATGCGATCAGGGTGGAGTTGATCGCTCCCTGGTCAAATACAACATGCTGGTCTCCCTACGGACCTCTGGAGTGATCGTCTGATCTGGCTGCCATAGCGACGTCTGCAAAATCAAATGAGCCCAACTCAGGTGCTGTCAAATCGGCTAATCTCTCCTCGGGCTCATGTCTCTCAGTGCCGAAAGAAAGGGGGTCGAGGGGGAACAGGGCGGAATCGTACTCGGGCTCGGAGAGCTGGTCTGGGCTCTCACGAGCCAACCTAGATGATCGGGTAGTCGTGCCCGAAAGCGGTGCAGCCAGAGGCTGCCTAAGAGACCGTCTACCCATCATCTTGATCTGGCGAGTAGTGCGGATGAGATCTGGAATCAACTATGATCAAAAACAAACCCCCGGTTCACCAACGCAACGCGAGCTGAAGACCGTGAAAGTTCGGTCAAATTATCTTGTCTATTTTATTTTGGTGAACACACAAAATATCAGAGCGCTTACGTGACCTGTTAGGATATCCGATGCTATCCCAACCGACTGGCCCGCACGGAAAAGTCGGTAATCAGTCGGGTCTAGCACCGGGAGGCTCTACCTAGGGTGCGGGTCACTCTCTCGCGCATCCAAACCAGACAATGAGGGGGTTGCTCTCCTCAAGACAAAGTTTTTAGGGTGAGCGGTTTTTAAGATCAAGTATGATTAGCAGTCTCGATTTTATTGTTTTTTCTTTTTAATATTTTTCAAATCAAACAAAAGGCCTAACGAATTTTTCGGTTCTCCTGATTATTTAGTCCGAAAACAGGGGGAGAAGACGAAAAAGCCGATGCGCGATGAAATCAATGATGCATGCAAAGTAAGGAAGGCGTACCTGACTCCAGCACTCTACATGCAATATGATCCGTGCAGAATTTAAAGACAGGAAATAAACTACCTAAATGATGCAAGCGGGAAAAACCGAGTCCTAGATGAGCAATTCCTAACGCAGAACCGTCTAACTCAGTCACTCGCCCTCGATCCAAAGAGTCCGGTCTAGACCCACCCCTCCTCTTCTCGACAGGTCGAGTTCAGGAGTAGCGCTTGACGGGGCAGGCTCGCGGCGCGTAGGCTCTCAGGAAAGCGACTAAGTTATTTTTATTATTTATTTTTAGTAGGTCCAATTAACGATCTATAGGAACAGATAAGCAATTAAGTGTGTGGATCCTACTAATTACGTCACAAGCACCAGAAATTCCTAAATCTAGGGGCTCGATCAAAAACCGCGTAAACACCGGAAAGGCAGTAAAAAAGTAGAAGAAAGCCGCGAAAACCGCGAAAAACCGCTAAGGTCCTAAAGGGTCCCCCGAGCACACCGGTGCTCGGCGAAACAGACCCGCTACGGTAGAAGTGTCCAAGCAGTCCAAGAGTTCAAGTCCCTGTATTATTACAATAATAATAAATGAAATAAAGTCCTAAGCTATCCTCACCCACTCAGCTCTCTCTCTCTCTCGCTCTCTCCTGCGGCTCGATGAAGAAACGAGCCGCCTCTGCTTCGCTCGGGTGCACCGGCGCTCCTAGGAATGTCGCCCTCGCTCCTCGGGCCCTCGCAAGAAACAGAGAGAAAAGTGGTCAGTCCAAAAATTATTGGCAGAAATATGAGAAAAATATATATACAAAAATTCTATACAAAAAGCCGCGAAAATCAAAAACTGCGGAAAAAGCTAAAAACGACTACTTAGCCGTGCTCCCCGGCAACGGCGCCATTCTGATAACCCAAAAATCTCGAAGACCCGGATGAAGGTAATAAGACAAGGGTCGTTGCGACCCGGATCTCAGAGGATAGGTATATCAAGAAAAAAAATGAACCACTCACAAAATACAAAATCAATCAAGCACAAAAGCGGTCCTGCTAGGAGATTAACCTGGTATAGCACCTAGGGTCGAACACAAGGAGCACGGGTTGGCCAGAGGCCTACGAAGTAGTCGAAATGAACTAAAATAAAGATAAAATATTTTTAGTGATTTTTAATAATTTTTATATTTTTTTGGATTTTTAATATGTGAAGAAAATGAGAAAGACTGAAGGGCAATCACACTTTATCAATTTATTTGAAGCATCAAAAAGCAAGCAAAAATTCAAGAAAAAATGTTTTTATGTGTTTTATATTTTTTTATGTTTTTGGTGAATTTTTGGGATTTTTTCTGAGATTTATTTTAATTTCTAAAAATCAAACAGTAAGAAAACCAAGGGATACTGTCCAGCCAGGCCCAAAATCCAAAAATAAAATATTTAAGGATCTCAGAGGGACCTGGAGGTAATTTTCCTGTATACTAGAGAAAACAAGGAAAATTTGAGCACCAAAATTATTGTTTTTGGGTTTTTAAATTATTTATTATGATTTTTATAAGTTTTTAGGTGTTTTTGAAATTTTAGGGGTTTTAAGCAATGAAAAATAGCCAAAATTGGCTAGAAAATCGAGCAACACACAAGAAGAAGTATCTAATTTTTATAGAATTTTTAGGGGGGTTTTAATATTTTTTTTGTGATTTTTCAAGTGAAACAGTGCCAAAAATAGATGTTTTTGAATTTTTAAAAAATAACAAATAAGCTCAGAAATGTCCCCCAAAATTCTCAAAAATCCTACAACATGGCAGGAGCCATGTGTCAAATTTTCATCGAATTTGGAGGTGATTTGATATTTTATTCAAAAATAACAAGGGGGCACTGTGCACAGGGACCGAAGTGCAAATACCCAAAGTTCTGGGGGTCCTGGTGCAAAATACCCAAGAAATCACGCGCAAGGCGCGTGCCTGGGGCACTCAGGGACCTGTATGTAAGAAAAACAAGTCCGAGGACCTTTTGGTAACTCGTACCAAAAAGTCCAGGGGATGTTATGCAAATAACCCACTAAAAGAAGCACATGCGGAAATAAAACGCTCACAGGGGCATAAATGCAATTATCAAAAAGTTTTCATTCATTAAAGAACATCCAGAACTGCAGGGCTAATGTTGCAAATACACCAAATATACACGTGACGATGCACGTGGCTCACACAAACAGGGGCATAAGTGCAAATATAAACAAGCACGAGGTCCAATGTGCAATTTATCCTACGTAAATAAAACGCATAAAATATTTACAAGACTGACACGTAAAACAGGAACTAAGAGGGGGCCTACGGTAATTTACCCCTTTATTACGTCGACGGCTGGATGTGCGCCACGTAGATGATCCAACGGTCTCGGACAGCGGGCGCTCCTCCTCTTCCGCACGTGGGCCTGATCGACGCCTCAGAGGGGACCACGTGGAAGATCTGACGGGTCAGGTGCTGGTGCCTCTCTCCTCTGCGCTAACGGTCCGGATCGACCCTCGAGGTGATCAACGGTGTCTGCTCCTCGATGAATGGACGGCCACGATGGAAACTGGAGCGGAGGGCGATCGGACGGTGGTGGAGGACCCTCGAAGAACAGGTGGCCGGTGAGGTTCTCCGGCCTCGTGCGCGTGCTGTGGGCCTCCTCAGCTGCCTCTGAAGATCGGAGAAGGTCGGCGATGACGTCCCGCAGCTGGTGGTGGCCTCCGATGGCCCAACCGAGCCCTGGAGAGGCTCCGGCGAGGACGGCGGAGGGAAGCTCCTGGCCTGGATGTGAGGGGGCCTCAGATGGCCTCCTCTTGACCTGCAAAACAGCTCAAGAGCTTCGCGGGTCGAGGGCAAAGTGCCTCGACCCGAAGAAGCGGCGTGAGGGTGGACGGTGCGTCGGGGTGAGCGAGCTCCGACGAGCGGAGGACGGTGGAGCTCGAACCCCAGCTCCTGTGCGAGCTGGGTTGAACGAAGGGGCAGAGAATGTGCGCGGAGGGATGGCGATGGTGAGCGTAGGTTCCGATGATCGAGAAGATACGCGATATGGTCGGAATCAAAGGAAATCGGCGGAACTAAGATTTGGGGGTAACTCAAAATTAAGCTAAACAAGAAGGCTAGAAGGTTACCTGGATGGAGTGGAAGACTATGCTGGAGCTAAGGTAGCTCCTGGTCGTCGCCTCGAAGGTTGTCAAGGCCTGAGGCTCGAGCTCCTGCACGGGGCGGAGCACGGCGGCGCAAAGTCGCCGGATCAATGGTCCGGCCACCCCCTCCTCACTGCTACAAGGGCAATCGCGAGCTGTCACCTCGGGGATTGCAATGGAGGTCACGGGAATGAGAGTGGAGAGCCAAAGATGGAAATGGAGTGCGGCGGAGCTCAGGTTATATACGAGTGCCGACCCGGTTAGGGCTGAACGGGTAGGGTCACGGTGGCGCGCGGACCCCGAGGTAGATGCCCGACGAGGGTGTCGGATGTGGGAGGTGTCAAACGGAGCCGGGGTTTAGGTGTTGGGCAATCGGGTTGAGCGGGTAAAAATCCGAGAAGAAGGTCCGGCGCTCGAATCCGCGAAGAATGGTCCTGGGGGGGTCAGTTGACCGGGCGGTCAACATCCCCAGGGCCCAATGAAATCAGGCCACGTGGCAAGATCTTGAGGTGACAAATACACCTAGCTAGGGGCCGAATCAGCAAAAACTTTCAACATGAAGTATTTTTCTTTTATTTTTTTCTATTTTTTTGGTGATTTTTAATTAATTTTTAGAAATAAAAATAAGGTATTTACAATATATAGCTATACATAGGTATATGTACAATATAGGGTTTTTTATTTTTAATTATTATTTTTATACAATTTTATTCCTATTTTATATTTTATTTATTTATAGAATAAAATGAGGAATAAAAGGATATTTTTATTTTATTTTTATTATTTATACACATAGGTGAAATAAATAGATATATACAACTATGTACATGGCATATGTACAATATGTTTTTGTAATTTTAATTTTTGTTATTTTTATTTGATTTTTGTTGTGTTTCTTTTTATTTATTTTATTTACAAAATATATCATAGAATATTCACAAAAAGTTTTGAAAATAAATACATTTATTTATAGGGTTAAATAAATAAAGGATGATGGTCTATGCACATGGTGGAGGGATATTTTTGCATTTTTGATTTTTAAATTTTTATTTTGTTTTTAATAGTTTCTAAATATATACAACATATGTACAAGCATATTTTTGGGTGAGGAAAATATAATTTTATTTAGTTACAAAAAATCTATACACATGAGCTCCTATCTCTCTTTACTGTGGCTTTTATGCGGTCAGGCCCATGCTGAGCCCTCCCTTGGGTTAGGTTGCTCAATATTTATTCTAAATATTTCCCTCTTTTTCTTTTTCATCTTTATTCTTTTATTTTTGCACAAAAACATGCTAATTATATGTTTTTACAAGATGCATGCTTTTGCTAATTATTGATATTTACATATATCTACATGTATTTGCAAAGGTTTTTGTAGATAAAATATAAGAATAAAGAGTGATGAATGGGTATTCATCATTCAACAATGTGCCTACTACACTTGCTCACACCAGACTCCCTATTATTGTTTAAATGATGTCGGGATACAATATGTAGTGCCACAGAGCTCCTTTTATAGTACAACAAAAGAATACCAAGAATTCAACAATCCCTACCATCAGCTCTCAGCCAATCAGGATGCAGGATGTGGATTAAGCATATCAGCAATCCAACCCAACACCTCTCAACTAATCAGAATGAAGGAGGTGGATCAGACACCTTCGCAATCTAGACCAAGAGCTCTCAGCCAATCAAAAGGCAGGAGGGAGATCGGCCACATCAGCAATGCTCTCCACTTATATTCAACTAATCAGTCTTCACAGGATAAATCTCATCAATATCCCACTTGAAGACTTATTTGTGGTACATACCACATCTTCAATAGTCATGGTGTGAGCTTTCTCTTTTCTTCTATACTTGAAGACCAATAGAAGTTGAACATGTCTTCAGCTTCTCTACTGTTATAGACTTTGTAAACATATCAACAAGATTTTCTAGTCTGTGGATCTTCTGCAATTTAAATTGTCCAATTTCTAGCTGCATCTGAATGAAGTGGTATTTCACATCAATATGCTCAAACCTCGAGTGAAAGACGGAATTCTATGCAAGATAAATTGCACTTTGACTGTCGCTGGCTAAATGACAATCTTCACATTCTTTATTAAAATTTTTCATCAGACCTTTCAACCATATCATTTCCTTGCAAGCTTCTGTCGTCCCCACATATTCTGCTTATGTGGTCAAGATGGTCACTATCTTCTGGAGTCTAGATATGCAACTAATGGCTCCACTCCCCAAGGTAAAGACGTACCATGTTGTGCTTTTCCTTCTATCGATATCTCATGCAAAATCTGAGTCCATAAAACCTCGAATGGAAATATCAGTATTCCCATAACACAATGCCATGTTAGAGGTACCTCTCAGATAGCATAGAATCCACTTCACAGCTTCTCAATGTTCCTTGACAGGATTCGTCATGAATCTGCTCACAACTTCCACAACATGGGAGATGTCTAGTCTTGTGCACACCATTGCGTACATCAAACTATCAAAAAACAGACTGGTAGGGTACTTTCGACATGTACTCATGCTCCTCCTTCGTAGCAGGTTCTTTCTCCTTTGAAAGTTTGAAATGGCTTCCTAAAGGTGTTAGAGTAGATTTTGCATTTTTCATATCAAATCTCTTAAGTACCTTCTCGATATAATCTGATTGAAACAATCTCATATTCTTATTCTTCGTGTCTATGTTAATATGCATTCCAAGATTTTCTTTGTAGGACCTAAATCTCTCATTTCAAACTCCTTAAACAACATTGCCTTCAGATTTGCTATCTGTTCCTTGTACGAGCCTGCAACAAGCATGTCATCTACGTACAACAATAAAATGATGTAAGACATACCAAGCTTCTTGAAGTAGCAACAATGGTCAGTATGACATTTGCGAAACCTTGTATTTGTCATGAAATCATCAAACATTTTGTGCCATTGTCTTAGTGCCCGCTTCAAGCCATAAAGCTTTTTATGATCTAGCATATCATGTCTTCCATTCCAGTAGCTACATAGCTCTCTTAATGTTGCATGTAGATGTCCTCCTCAAGATTTCCATAGAGAAGTGTTGTCTTAACATCCAACTGCTCCATATATAGGTTCTCAGATGCAATAATGCTCAATACTGCTCTTATGGTTGAGACCTTTACAATAGGTGCAAAGATCTCTGTGAAATCGAATCCTGCTTTCTGCTGAGAGCCTTCGCCACTAGTCGAGCCTTGTATTTAATGGAATCATCGGCTTTCTTCTCCACCCTGTACACCCACTTGTTGTGCAGAGCCTTCTTTCACTTCGGTAGTGGGACTAGATCCCACGTTTTGTTTCTAGAGAGAGAGTTCATCTCCTCATCCATGTCTAACTTCCACTGATTCTTTGTCTCACCTTGTATAGATTCATCAACGCATTCAAGCTCACCATTTTCAGTCACCAATAAATAATTCAGGGAATGTGAATACCTTGCAGTGGGTTTGTTGATTATGGAAGATTTCCGTACCATCAGTTTTTGCGGATTATTTTGTGGGATGGATTGAACATTCTCATTACTTGGATGTGATGTGCTTTGATCAGGAGTTTCATCAAACTCGACAAAGTCTGATTCTTCGATTGTCTTTCCTTTTATCAATCCATCCTTGTATAAAGGAAGACTCATTGAATGTGACATCAATTCTTCTAACTGACTTCTTGTTCTCCAAATCTCACAATCTATATCTATATTTATCTATACCATAGTCAACAAAGGTACACTTCCTTGGTTTGGGATCAAGCTTTCCTCTATCTTCATACTCAATGTGAACATAAGCTATGCATCCAAAGATATGTTTTTTAATTATATAGTGTTACCTCCTTTCCTATCCATGTTTCTTCTAGAAGATCCCCATCTAAAGCAGGAGATGGACCTCAATTGATTAAGTATGTAGATGTATTCATTGCATCAGCCCAATGTCTCTTGGGTAGACCTACATGTATCTTCATGCTTCTCACACGTTCTAGAAGAGTCATGTTCATGCGTTCAGCAACAGTATTCTTTCTGGGCTTCCTTGGGATAATTTTTAGAATCATGATTCCGTATTTGGCACAGTAGGATTCAAACTCCTCACTAAGTATTCTCCACCATTGTATGACTTGAGACATTTCAACTTAAAACCTGTCTCATTTTCAAATGAAGCCTTCTACATTTTGAAGGTCTCAAATACATTGGATTTATGTTTGATAAAATAAACCCACAATTTTCTAGTTGCACCATCAATGAAAGTACTAAAATAATGAGATCCGCCAAGGGAAGGTACTTGAGATGGACCCCATACGTCTGTATGAACCAGCTCCAATCTTTTAGTCTTTCATACTCTTGTAGTCTTTGTGAAACTTACTTTCTTCTATTTTTCCAAGATACAATCTTCACAGAAGTCCAGATCAGTAGTCTGCAATCCTATCAACTTTTCCATCTTCTACATGATCTTCATTCCCTTTTCACTCATGTGACCAAGTCATCTATGCCAAGTGTTAGTATCACACCTAGATGATGCAACATTTATCTTGTCATATGAGCCAGATGCAATATACAGATTCCTTATTTCTTACCTTGAGTAAGGATCAATGATCCCTTTGACATCTTCCACAAATCTGAATAAAATGACATCACCACGTTACTTTTTGATAGATGTCAATAGATATGAGATTTCTTGTTAGACTTGGTACATGTCTAACATTCTTCAATTTCAAGAAGTCGCTATTGGATTGGGATATGTCAATGTCTCTCTTTCCAATTATGTTGTAGCATTCATCATCTTTCCTATACACCTTTCCAAAATCACCTTTCAAATAATTTTAGAGGATATCTTTTTGTGGAGTGGTATGGAATGAAGCACCCGAGTCCACAATCTAGGACTCACTTTGAGCATCTGCAACACATATTAAGGCACCATTATCCTACCATCATTAAGATTTACAGTATTCTTACTTTATTATTTTCTCCTTTCTGCTTTCTTGTGACCTTGCATTCCGTCTTTTAATGCTCCTTTTGATTACAATTCCAGTATACCACGGACTTCGAATCTCTAGATTTGGATCTTCCTCTAACCGACTTTCTTATGGAAGGCTTTTGGTTCATGTATCTCTTCATTCTTCTTCCTTCTATATTCATGGCAGAACCTGACGAATATTCTTCTCCAGACATATTCTGTCATGCCTCTTCTCCAAGAAGAAGACCAGCAACATCCTCCAACTTCAACTTTGCAGAACTAGAGGAGTTACTAACCGCTACAGCTAAAGCATTCCGACTGTCAGGTCAACTAGAAATAAGTTGAAGAGCCTTTACCTCGTCATCAAACACGATCTTCACAGAATCAAACTATTTGATGATATTGTTCAAATCATTAAAGTGTAAAGTCACTACAAAGTTCTCACTCAATACGCCTTATTTGATGCGGATGGCTTCTCGTAAATCTTTTCAAGATCTTTGAAAAGATTTGCCATCGTCGTCTCCTTTGCGATATTTGAAGACACCAATGGAGCAAGGATGAGCTTTACCGTTCCCAAAGCCTTTCAATGTAGGACCTTCCACTCCTCATCTTTCATGACTTCAGGATTCTTCCCTTTAACCGGAAGATAGAGATCCTTCTGATATATAGCATCTTTAATCTGCATCTTCCAGAATGCAAAGTCAATCCATTGAACTTCTCGATCTTAACCTTTGATTCTTCCGCCACCTATGTAGAGGTTGATCTCCGAACCTTGCTCTGATACCAATTGTTGGGTATGGATCTGATCAAGCACCACATAAATAGAACCCCGATCTAAGAAGAAAGCACACACAATTGCACAGGATAAGGATTTACAGTGTTCGACAATGTACCTACACCACTTGCTCACACTAGACTCTTTACTATTGTTTGAATGATGTTGGGATATAATATGTGGTGCCACAAGGATCCTTTTATAGTACAACAAAAGAATACCAAATATTCAGCGTTCCTCCCCCATCAGCACTCAACCAATTAGAATGCAGAATGTAGATTAAGCATCTTAGCAATCTAACCCAACACCTCTCAGCCAATCAAAATGTAGGAGACAGACCATGCATCTCAACAATCCAGGGCAAGAGCTCTCAGCCAATCAGAAGGGAGGAAGGAGATCAACCACATTAGCAATGCTCTTCACTTGTATTCAACCAATCAGTTTTCACAGGATAAATCTCAACAACCCTTGATTGCAATTGTTCAAACAAGAGCTCGCTCCCACCGGTTGATCTCCTTCGATCAAAGGCCTAAAGAAAAGGACACATGGCGTAGCTTGAACTACATGATCAGTAGTCAAAGCACCGTTAACTATTATATCGAGAGAAGAGGCATGTGAGGCTACATCGCACATAAAGCGGCAAAACTACAGAAATGCCCATCAATCTTCCAACATTTGGATCCAAGGCCCACTCTAGGTATTTTGCAGGAGTGATCAGGCAGAGACAAAGAATAACATACCCAAAAGCTAAGTTTGAAACTTCATTTTACTATTATTTATTTACTATTATGCCCTTGAACATTTGGATTGATATGTTGCAAACTAATGGGCCAAAAATTTGGATTTTTACATCATTATGGAGACCATTGATGATATCTTTTGACCGCGATCAGAATTATACTATATTATTTATGATGTTTGGAATACAACATTGACATTTAAATTTTTTATTCAATATAAAATCACTCTTATATTAGAAATTTTAACAAAAATAATCAATTTCAAGAGGACATAAGAAGTAAACATTGGCATATTATTCATTGTATTTCATTGAACCATGTGACCTAAATAAATCATTTTGTGAATTCAATCATTGATTTTTAATTGGATCATATTGAAATATATTATGAAAATTAAATTAACCTTGTTAGCTTGTTGACATAATTCATAATTTATGATTTTTGAAGAATTAATTAATATTACTAATCGAGTTTAAATTTTGAAAAACATTAAAAAAGGTAAGATGTCTTCATTTTATCATGATTTTACGTATACAATTTTAATTTTCGAAATATTACATTTTCATCTCTTAAGTTTTAAAATACCAAAAATATGCATGCACCAAATTTAAACAATTTTACATATAATAAAATCATAGAAATAATTTTTTGCATCCTTTAAGCATTAGTATTTAAATGAAGAATATTTTTGAATTTTGAGACTTAATTTGATATAAAAGTGATGTTTGAAAAATTGTGCTTTCCCTTAAAGCATATAAAAAATGTGCATTCTTTTCCTTTTATTTTATCAATTTCTTTTCCAAAATAAAAAATTGTAAAATAAAATATAGAATAAATAGTTTTAGAAAACTTAATTGCTAAATTTGTCTGAAGTAAGACTAAACCCACATTTGGCCTCCTTGAGTTCGACATTGAGATTCTCCCAATTAAAATAAATAAATTGACACATCCAGTGATTTATGATTTTTATGTGGATTGATTCATCAATTTTATCTCATTGACATTAACTAAAAGTGATGAAAATTTGTAAGTTCAAATGGGTTGTTGCCATGTTCAACATCCAACTTAGTAATCATTTTAGACAATGTAGTGAGTAAGTTTTTCACTATTTGGGTTGTATGACCACCGTATTTTCTTTGTTTTTATTTTTTCTTTTCCCAAAATGTAATTTATTTGTGTATTTATTTTGTTAACTCTCACTACATAAGAAAGCATCAAAGGGGATGGTTAGAGAACATCGTTATAATTGAATAATTGTCCCCTCCGATAATAGGGAACAATTGAGATACGATATTTGATAATCATGTCTCATCTGATAAGAGACAGAAAATGAACGTCTCATACCATTAGGTATCATATATGGTCATGATCGCCCCCTATGGTGTAATTGATGAACCTCTAATCGGCAATCTTAATTAGATCTCGTTGTAATACATCTAATTAGTAACCGATCAGAACCAAATCAAAAGATCTTCGTGAAGAGGACTTAACTAAAATTTATCCTAGATAAGTCCATGGTCAAATACAAAGACACGAGCTATTAATATAATTAATCAAATATTGTTATTTATTTTTAGAGATAATGACGTAATTAAGGTCAAAAACAACTTGACAATGCAATGCATGTCATATGAACGAGATGCATTTTTATTTGGTTTTTATGCATGTTAAATAATCCACATAATGAACAACATGAAATTTAAAATAAACATGCATATAGATACTTAATTTATACCCTTAAATTACATGCAAGAATCAAACAACATTTAAAATCAAGATCGAGGTCCAATTTACGAATTATGAAGAAGCTAACATACTGTTAATATGAAGAATAACACTTATGTCATCTCTGGTAAATTAATAACTATTTCAATGCTAAAGCATATAACAAAGCATGCCATCATGAAGATAACAAAAATAGCTTCACAATGTAATTTAAATCATCTCGATTAGAGTTCACATGCAAATGCTATTCAATAATTACTCCAAGGGCACACTACAAGTAGATGCCCCTAAGGGGACTGTCGAGAACCGTCCTTTTTGCTATAATAACCGTCCCTTCTGATTAGAGGGGACGAGCATGAGACCGTCCCCTCTGCCATCGTCTCATTTAATCAGAGGGGACGTTTACCGCGAACGTCCCTTTTATTCAACCATTGGGGACGATTGTAACCGTCCCTTTCACGTTAAAAAATGGGGATGGTTACGACCGTCCCTAATACCATGCATAGCTGGGACGGTTTCCACCATCCCCGTTATAAGAACATAGGGGATGGTTATAACCGTCCCCTATGTAAGAAGATCATTTTGGGTCGACCACAAAAGACCTTTGGGGACAGTTCTAACCGTCCACATTAGGTCCCACGGGTCGATATCAGCGACAGGGAGTCGATATGAAACGGACGCGACAGTCGCAACCATCGCCTACTTCACGTAACGGGGACGGTTGCAACCGTCCCCTCTGTTAGAATGTCCTGTAGCGACGCCAACAGAAGGCTTTAAGGGGGTGGTTACAACCATCCCGTTTAACCCTCATGGGCACGAAATTGAGACATCCAGGTCCTTTCAAGAGGAAGGGACGGTTGAAACCGTCCCCCTTGATTATCAGAGGAGACGGTTTCAACCGTCCCTACCGCTAGATTGGCCTATAGAGACGCCAACAGAAGACCTTTGGGGACGGTTTTAACCGTCCCCGATAAGCTTTGAAAGGCAAAAATACGTCCCGTCAGCTAAATTAGACAGATGGACGTTTCTGTAGACAATAGGGGACGGTTATAACCGTCCTCAATACCCTTTGAAAGAAGAAATTAATAATTTCATGGTATTTTTGTCATGCTCCTGCTGCAAAACCACATAGGACACTTAAAAGAAATCAAATTTCCACAATATAATATTTAAAAATAAATAGTTTTTCAGTTGTATATCAACGTAGCCACTACTAGAAAGATTACAATAATATTTCAAGATAAAACTAAAAATTTTTACAAACATATTTTACATCCATCGTAATCTATGCTGATTCTTCACTTTCCTCACTCTTCTCATCGCTTTCCTCATCATCATCGAGTTGTGCAGGTTCTACAAGCGGCAGAGCCTGGCTTTGAAGACGGCTTATGTATGCCATGACATTCGCCATGTTCATACGTATCTTTGCCATCTCTTCATCCTGTGAGGACATCTTTGCCTTGACCTCGCACAGCTCCCTCTCCATCTCTCTTTCACTTTGGCTCCCTTGCGAGGAAGTCTGAGACCCACTTGCACCACCCATTCCGTATCATGTACGGATCGTTTCTCTACGTCCTCCGCAATGTATGCGTCCACTGTGTTTTGGATCTTGTGGCTTGGTGGAAGGCATCATCGACGAACAAAGGGGGAGTGCTCGTCCACGTGCTATCTAGCAAGGTGGTGGTAGAGAGCCTAATCATTTCTTCCTGCAAGTATAGATACATTAATAATTTTCAATATATTAATATGAGGCATTTTAAAAATTAAAAATAAAATATTACTTACATGAATTGGTGCATAGGCGTCATCAATCCACTGCACTTCTCCTCCTAAATCTCGGCTCTTTGACCCGACCCGATCGAGCGAGCAAGAACTGTCGGATCTTTAGCTGAGATATAATCTCAACACTTGGTTGTCGAACCGTCATTGTGCAAGGAGGGCGCACCATGTAGACAAGTGAGAGCATCACTGCCGTCCGATCTCACTAGAGAGGATAATTTTACCATTTACCCTCCCACATTTTCTATTTTTTTACTATCAAAATTAATATTTTCAGAATATGTGTAATTAGGCCGCCATATTTTACATAATTGCACTTAGGTCCAATCCATGTCACCTCACGTGCATGTACACTTGAGAGGGATGGGTATTTTGCACCTAAGCCTCATGATTTATTTATTTCATTTTAGTCCTTATATTTTCGAAATTCGTGTAATACTTTTTTGAGAAAATTGCATTTGGCCCCCTAACTTTTTGTAATTGTAGAAATACCTTCCAAGGATAGATTATTGTATATATTTAGAGAAATTGCATTTTTGGCCTTGAATGTCGCTAAGATGTTCAAGTTTGGGCTATTAACTTTAAATGTTTCCATAAATGCCCTACATGGTTGTATTTTATTTTTGTAAATTTTATTTTTTAAAATAGATCCTAGACTTTAAATTCCTATAATATCACCATAAATACATAATATGCATATGTGACATACATATTTTTGGTTAGGTATTTACGATTTATTTTCTATTTATTAAAAATTAAAAATAGAGCTTTTGTTCCCTACTTGATTATTAAAAATACAAAAAATATAAAAATATTTTGAAAATTCGAAAAAAATATATTTCATTTATTATCTTATAGCATCCAAAAATCCATAAAAAGAAAAAAAAGAAAAACCTTAAATATTCAAATGCTCCAAAATCATCATAAAAATTATAGAATAATTTTGAAAAATTATAAAAACATTTTTTATGAATTTTATCTACTATATTTATTATATATTAAAAATAGTTTTATATAAATTTATGCCTTCTATCTATTTTTAAATTCCAAAAAAATCAGCCTATTTATCTTATTCACTATTTTAGCTAATTAATTCAATTAAAAATACAAAAAATAGCAAAAAAAATAAGGAAAATACCCAAAAATGAAGAAAAATATAAAAAACTAAAAGCATTGATTTTGTGATTTTTGAGTATTTATAGATATATTTATAAATATAGAATCTACCTCTCTTTATATATACCTCTTTATATATTATATTATTACTATTTATTATAAAAGGTTACAGTAGAAAATTTGAAAAATAAATAAAAAATCTTAAATTAAAAAATTCAAAAAAATTCTAAAAATAAAAAATTCAAAAAATAAATAATTAAAAAAATAAAAAAAATCAAAAATACCCTAAAAGCCTAGAACCATATATTATTTTTAGCTAATTTTTTATCTATCTCTCGTTCTCCATGTGTTAGATTCCTACTTGTACTTGACCGCTATACACATTTATTTGTAGGGTATATAAATTTTGATCCACTTGTGTAAGCTTTACATTGCTCTATTTCTTTGTGGGTTAATTGTTGATTGAGATCGGTTTAGTGAGTGGTCGCCTCAGCAACATTTTATCTTCGCACTCCATAAGGATATTATTTTAGAGCCTTGCCAAACTCCAGTCATCAACCCTCACCTCTCACAAGTAACTGGAAATATTTTTGAAATCCAGACACTGTAGGCGGGACAAGAGTGTGCAACTGTCCATTTGAAAAGACAAACATTTATTGTCCCCTATGATAACATATTCTAGAAGGGATGAGTAAGATCATACAATTTGGTAACAAAGAAAATGCGTTTATCATTTATTGTCTCCCATGACAACATATTCTCAAGCGAAAAATAATTCCAACCACCTCTCCATCAAGGAAGCATACGATAAAATCCATCTACACATAAAAAGAACGAAAGCAGAGGGAAGGTCATGTACAATTATCATTTAAAGTTAACCAGTAAAGACGATCTCTAGACGATCGTCCCGATATTATAGGGGACCATCACATATTGTCATCTCTCATATAATACATTCTTGTGGTTACTTCCGCCTAAAACTATCAATATTTTTTTATAATTTGTGTTCTTGTAGAGAGTGTCGGCTGGTATTGTGTTTTGTTTTGGATTGCTCTCAAGCAAGTGATTTTTTACTCTCATATTGAGTATTTTTCACGTTAAAAACTGTGTGAATATATGGTTGAATTTTTATGTATGGTTACATTTATCTTAATTTTACATAATGTGCTCCATCCATTTATCACATTGTGTTTTTCTACCATTCAATTTATCGGTAAAATATGTTTTCATTGAAAGGGATAAATAACTAAAACATAATAGATGCTATATTAGTGATCATTTATCTCAAAAATATTTATTTTAAGTCAAACTCTATTGGATAAAAAATGATAAATCAACTCTACTTTAGGATATCAATAAAGGAGAGAGGCCCCCTGGTGGATAGTAAAAAGGAGACCTCATACTCAAATGACAAACAAGTGTATGGTCATTTGCGCAAAAGCCCCCGAACTTGTAGCTCTTTGCACTCATACCCCTACCCTTACGTACAGCTCTGATCAGTCTCGCGCCTCTCCACTGTTCGTCTTTGTCGAAGCCCATCTCCCTCGACAATTTGTCAACATATGCCCAAATAACCCAAACTAGGACGCATGTGCGAGCGTGGCAACGAAATTAATGTGACGGGTGAGGTGTCCGTATCATTCACAAGGAAGGGGAGAGAGAGAGAGAGGAGAGGAGGAAGCAGCCAAAAGCAACCCCCGTACGTACAGCAACAGCAGCCATCCTACTGCACTGCACGTACCTCCAAAATGGTGGAGGGCATCACACCACCACCACCACCACCACCTTCCTTTCGTAAATACGACGGTTCCTTCCCGTTCGGTGATGTAAGGTTTCAAAATCAAATGGGAGATTGAAAGGAGAATAGGGTTTAGGATGTGTGCGACGCCGCCCCCCTCTCCCCGTCGCCGCCACGCCAGCCATTCACCTTCCTCCCGTCCACCGAGCACCGGCCACCCTTCACCACCTGCAGATAGTTCGCACACACACCAGAACCAAACCCACCCGACCATACTCCTTCGCCCGGACCCTCCCCCACCCCAACCCCCACCTTTAGGGGACAACTCCCTTCACGCAAACACTCCGAAGCCCTCCTGGAGAGATGTCTGTGGCGCCCCTCCGGAGTCCATCCTTAGACCCAGGCGCATGGCCTTCACCCCGCCTGTCTTACTGGAAGGCGAAGAAGTGGCATTTGTTTCAGAAGGTGAAGCCACCCTACTTGACCAGATGTGGAAATATACGCTGGTTTTCTACGTTCTTGGTAAGCGCCCCTACTTCAACCACCTCTCAAACTTCGTCAACAAGATCTGGAGGCCGTCGGGAGAGGCCAAGCTGTTTCCCAGGCCTAACGGTTTCTTCTATCTCCGCCTCTCATGTGAGGAGGACTGCATTCGCATCATGTCCGGTGGGCCTTGGTTATTCCAAGGACGCCTCATGGTAATCAGAAGATGGGAAGTGGGCCTCAGTCTCGAGAGAGACCTGCTATGGGTTCGGTTTCACGGTCTTAGTTTGGGTCATTGTTCCGACTTCGTCCTCAACAAGCTCGCGAGCCTCATCGGGACGCCCCTCTTCATGGATGCAGCAACTGCCGCTGGCCAAAAAGACGGATATGCGAGGTGTTGTATCTCTATACATGCCTCCAAGGTCATCCCCCCGTCGATCCCTCTTGTTTTCTACAATGGCCACCGCCAAGATATCGCGGTGGAGCTTGAATGGACACCGCCAAAATGTCAAGGTTGTACTTCGTTTGGTCACATCTTGAAGCACTGCCCGTTCACTCCTCCGCCGATCCCCGTGGAGGAGGAAGGGGGGAACGAATTCAACCTCAACTATATGGCCACTGATGAGGCCCCTTTGGTCGACGCGCCTGCAGACCAACCTCGCCTTGTACAGCAGCTGGCCCCCTCTACTGTTCAAGAGATGGAGCAGGACTCCCACGGTCCCTTACCACCTCCTAAAATTCCGAGACGGCCCTTTCCCCAGAGCGGCCCCAACATATACTTCCCGAGCGGGTCTACGGCCCGGGTCCAGCGTTTCATCTCTGCGCCCCCACGTCGCCCGCAGAGCCACAAGGCTGGCACTAAGAGGCCTGAAGGAAGTTTCGACCTAAACAATCCGCTTGATGGATCGGGCCCCAACGCCTCCGTCGATACTCCAAACCGGCCCTACGTCGAACCAATAATTTCAGTCCCCGAGATAGACATGGCTGCTGGGCAGGCCGACCAGGGAGACCAAAATCAAACTCAGGAGACAATCCCCGTGGTTATCGCGGAGCCCAACGTGGCCTGGACCGTGGAAACTCATAGAAAGAAGAAACCCCACAAGGGGGTCAATGAAACTCGGGGCTCGGGCCCTTCCCGCACCCGTTCTTGATGTCAATTGCCGTTTGTAACACTCGGGGACTCAACAAGTCCCGCAAGATGAGATCGTTACTAAACCAACTTCGTGCAAGATGTGCCGAGCTTATCGGTTTGGTGGAAACAAAGATCAGGCCTCACTCAAGGGAGGCTTTTGCTGCTCTAATCCCTCAAGGCTGGAACCACTGCCATAATAACACCAACCTCGGTCGTATTTATTTCCTCTGGAGAGAGGACAACTGGAATTGCAATGTCTTGTTCTGCACTAATCAAGCTCTCACCATCCAATGTGATAACAAGGGGGGACTCTCCATGGTCATTTCCGTTATCTATGGGGATAACTGTGCGGTAGTGCGTAGAGAGCTTTGGGAGCACATACTCCACTTAAACACACAAATTTCGATGCCATGGCTGATTATTGGCGACTTCAATACTGTGAGATATTCAACCGAGAAATTGGGGGGCCGCCCAGCAGTGAATTCAAACATGCAGGACTTCAATGATTGCATAGACAGATGCTCCCTGTTCGAGATCTCCACCAGCGGCAATCCGTGGTCTTGGTCTAACTCGTCTTCGGGACCGTCGAGAATTGTTGCAAGGCTTGACAGGGCACTCATCAACGAGGCATGGCTCAACTCCCTCCCCCAATCCAAACTGCACTTTACTCCGCTAGCCTCTAGCGACCATAGCCTCATGCTGATTGAACTCGCGGGTCCTAACAAGGGACCCAAGCCGTTCAGGTTCTTTGATTATTGGGCGACCAGGGACGGCTACCACGATGTGGTCCAGGACGCTTGGCTAATTCACACCGTTGGCAACCCCCTCTATAAAGTTATTTGCAAACTCAAAAATGTTAAAGCAGCGCTTAAGAAGTGGGCGGCGAAGGAAGCCAATGTATTCAGGGATAAGAGGGCTGCCGAGGCTTGTCTCTCAACATTAAATGAAGGCCTAGCCGTTGAACCTATGGACTCCTTCTTGGCCCGCATGGAGGGTGACGTGAAGGATTATATCCTACATTTGGAGTCGGATATCGAATCCGTGTGGAGGCAAAAGAGTAGAATTGATTGGCTTAGACTCGGTGATCGTAACACGGGTTTCTTCCACCGTGCGACAAAGGTCCGCAACAATGCCAATCACATTACTTCGCTCCTTGATGCCAATGGCCATGTCATTGATAGCCCTGCTGAGTTATCCACTATGGCGGTTAATTACTTCAACTCGCTTCTTAACCCTCATGATAACTCTCGGGACCCAACGCCTACCCTTCTGGCTCCACCTCCGCCCAAAAGGACCCTCTCGGCTGAAGCCCGTCGCTGGCTTATCCGCCCCTTCTCTGAGGAGGAAATTAAGTCGGCCGTCCATTCAATCTCTCCCTCCAAAGCTCCCGGCCCGGATGGCTTCAATGCCGGTTTCTTCTCTCGGCACTGGACTTTGATCAAAGATGATTTATGTGCGGCTATGCACTTTCTATACAAGGGGGGTAATATGGTGCGTCAAGCGAACCACACCTTCCTCTCCCTTGTTCCAAAGGTACCGTCCCCTTCTGGCATTGGTGATTATAGGCCCATTTCATGTTGCAATGTTCTCTACAAAACATTCGCAAAAATTCTGGCCACCAGGATGGCGGTGGTCCTTCCGCACTTGGTCTCCCCCAACCAATCCGCTTTCATTAAGGACCGTTCCATCGGAGACAATTTACGCTTGGCACAGGAGCTGCTGCACGGTCTTGATCGTAGGAAGAACCGGAATAAGGCATGTGTGAAGGTTGACCTTGCGAAGGCCTTCGACTCCATCGAGCATGCATTCATCTTGGATGGTCTCTCAGCTATGGGATTTGATGAGGTCTGGGTCGGTTGGATTGCGAACTGCATATGCACCGCCTCCTTCTCGGTCATGGTGAATGGTTCCCCCTCGGGTCTCTTCCGTGGCACTCGGGGGCTGCGCCAGGGGGATCCCCTTAGCCCCCTCCTCTTCACTGTCGGGCTCGAGTCCCTTACTTGCCTTGCCGACATCGCTACTTCCAAGGGCCAGCTTGTGCCGTACGGCCGTGGCAGTTCCAAATCCCCCACTCATCTCATCTTTGCGGATGACCTTTTATTCTTTTGCAATGGTTCAGCTCGGTCCTTAGCTGCGGTCAAGGGGATTATGGATGAATTTAACTCAATCTCGGGACTCCGCATGAATCCTCGTAAATGCAAGCTCTTCCGCTCAAAAAGTTTTGAAGGTGATTTTGTTACTAACCTCAGGTTGGGTATCCTAAATCAGCGCCTTCCTTCTACATATTTGGGGATTCCGATTCACCCCTCTTATGCGCCTAAGAGGAATGGAGCCGCTCTAGTAGAGAAGATCGCGTCCCAGCTGTCGGGGTGGAAGGCCAGCTCCCTCTCCATGGCGGGGCGTCTTCAGCTCCTACACTCTGTTACCTTGGGTACCCTCCTCTACTGGGCGAATGGTACTACACTGCAGCAGCATTCGGTGGAGAAAATTGACATGTTGTGCGCCAACTTCCTGTGGGGCCGTGATAGACATGATATCGCGTGGTCGACCATTTGCCGTCCTAAACACCATGGTGGGCTGGGCCTGCGTTCCCTCTCCTCCATCGCTGCCGCGTCCCTTGCCTCCTGGACCTGGAGACTTCTCAATGCCGATTCCTCCCTTTGGGCGATTTACTTGCGACGAAAGCACCTTAGGGATGTCTCTTTCTGGGATGCGGGCCTATCCCCTACTCACAGCCCCACTTGGAAAGCCCTGTTGCGGTTCAGGCACATCATTAGGCCGGCCATCGGGGGGGACTTCCCGAACTGCAGATGGAATTGCTCGCTGCAGGGCTTCTCATTCCGCAGCGCTGGGGAATTCCTCAGCCCAGCCTTTTCAACCCCCAACTGGTGTGCCATTGTTTGGTCCAAGCTTACGCCGCGCAAATGCTCTCTCACTCTCTACAGAGCTGTGCAAAACCGCCTACCGACTACGGACAGATTAGCTCGGTTCCAAATCTGTGACCGCACTCTTTGCTACCTCTGTGGTGGCGACCTTGAGTCCCACGTGCACCTTTTCTTCCATTGTCCATTTACCTCGGGAGTGTTCGTAAATTCTTGTGCTGCTCTTAACCTTCCTAGTCCGCCCAACCTACTCCTTGGAGAACTTATACACTGGATTAACAACATCTCAAGCCCTCTCATTAGGGACCGTCTCTCTTGTTTTGTGGCTGTGGTGATATGGCATATATGGGGAGTAAGAAATCGGTTTTGGACGACGCCTTATCTTGTCGGCCCCCTTGCCGCCGACATTGCCCAAGATATCTCCAGCGGCGTCGTGAAGATGGTCAACCTTCTACTGTAACGTAGCGGGAGCGCTCATTCAGCTTTGTTTTATTTCTTCTCATACTGCATAGTGTCTTTTATACCCATTGGGGGTTTTTTTTGGGGTCTGCTTACAGTAAACAACTTGTAATCATCAATTTCTGATATGAAAAGTTTATTTACTCACCAAAAAAAAAAAAAGGGAGACGTGATGCACATACGGGGGATGGGAAACAGTGGAAATGGCAATGCGAGGGGAAAGGGAAAAGAACCCACTTCCCAATGCATTAGATAGATCTGCGGAGGGGACCGGTGGCAGCGTCTGTGTGGGGCTGCACCCTCTGACGTCCATTGTCCCCTCCTCCCGCTCTTCCACAGCCATCAAGAGAGGTGGGGTCGCACGTATACATAGACAGATAAAGAGAGAGAAAGGAGAGAGTTGGCGTTGCTCGCAAGGCACGGTGACTGAGACAGAGAGGTAGAGAGAGAGATGCCAACAATAACAGTCCTCTCAGTCTGGTCCTTCTCTCACCTTCCTCTTTGTTCGGTTCATCTTTAATTCCCATCGCTGGCTTTCCTCGGAGACGGGTAAAACTCGCTTCTTTTTTCTCGCAGAAATTAATCCTGAATAATTAATAAAAGAAAAAAAGCATCCGTTACCTCCAGTCAAAGTCCGCCCCACCTCTCCTGCTCTCCTGTCCTCCCCCTCAAAATACCAAATAACTCACCAGAGAATAATGCCAACTTAATCACCACCCTTATTTTCCTCCGCCACGACCAAACCCATTCCCCTCTCCTTTTGACCGTCAGTTTAATTATCCCCCACAAAAAAAAGAGAAAAAAGGTATTTCCACTAAAAACAGATATTTACGAAGTACCTGCGTAAATACGAAAAACGTAAAATATTATTATTAAATATTTATAGGCAGCCATTCCAATAGACCACCCCAAATATGGGTATTCGCACCCGCCTCACTATCCCCACCACAGGTCCCACCCGCCACCTATAAAACAAAATCCCTTCCATCTCCACCCATTCCAATCCCGATCCCCCACACGACCTCAACAGCAACAACTGCATCGCGTACCATCGGAGATGATCGCCCTTCAGCAGCAGCAGCAGTCGCAGCAGACGACGACGATCAACGCGCGGAAGCGCCTGAGGGCGGAGGATTGCGCGATGCCGCCTCTGCTCCTCCTCCTGCAGGCGCAGGAGGAGGCTGAGATCGATGCGATCGTCCGCCTGCAGAGTGAACGGCTCCGGGCGGGTCTCGAGGAGGCGGGACGGCGGCACTGGGGCGTCGTTGCCCTGGCGGCCGAGCGGCAGGTGAGACAGAGATTGCGCGAGAAGGAGGCGGAGCTCGCGGCGGCGATGGGGCGCAACGCTGAGCTGGAGGAGAGGGCGCGGAGGCTCGCCGCGGAGGGGCGGATGTGGCTCGATGCTGCGAGGAGCAGCGAGGCGGTGGCTGTGGGGCTTAGGGCGAGGCTCGAGGAGGCGCTCGCGTGCGAGCAGGGTGGGGAGAGTGTCGACGAGGCGTCGTGCTGCTATGACGGCGGCGAGGCGGAGAGGGAGCGGGGAGGCGGCGACGGGGGGAGGAGGTGTCGGGCGTGCGGGGAAGGGGAGGTGGGCGTGCTGCTTCTTCCCTGCAGGCACCTTTGCCTGTGCAAGGGCTGCGAATCGAAGGTCGACACGTGTCCAATCTGCGGTTCCTCCAGAGATGCGAGCTTGCAGGTGTTTTTGGAGTGATTATTCTTTAATTTTTTCTTCTCCTTCGTGTTCTCTTGTTGAAGATACATTTGTATCATTTTTTGGTTCGTTCTGACGGATGTAGATGAATGCGGGTTTGTATGTGGACATCCAATTCTTTCTTTTCTCGGCATTCAATCTGCTTCCTCACGTTAATGCAACAATTCGTCCTAAGGTGGCGGGTCACTCGTAATGCGCAAAGAAATTTGCAATTTTTTTAGATTTTTATTGTTTCGCTTTTATTGTTTCATTGATATATTGTGTTGGCCTTCTGCTCCGGTTTGGAGGCGATCGTTCGGGTTATCGGAGAGCGTGTAACATTTGTTTTTGGTGTAACTTCAGCGGTTTTGTCTTGAGCTCAGTTCGGAGTTTTTCGTGCACCAAACATTTCTTATTATCGGATTGGTAACGTCTATTGGCTATACATATGTTGCTTTTGAAAAAGTTACAAGAAAACCATAAGATTGCTCTTTCTCTTTCTTTCTACCGATGTGTTAATATTTCAGTTAATGTTCGGAGTTACTTCAACTGAAGTTGGAAGGGTTGATATTTTTTTTTATTTGCGGGGGCTTCGATTAAATTGGGGAAATGGAAAACGGGTCTCTCATTTTCTCTTTCGATTTGTTTTAAGGGGTTCCTGAGAATTACCAAAAAAAATGGTTGTCTGCTGATATTAAGAAGTGTTTTACCATCGAGACGGACGACTTTCTTCCAAGTACTCAAAGAGGCAATTTCCAAAATTTACCGAAATTTCCTTATCAATAAAGGGTTGCGTAAAAGTGGGTTTGTTCTCGTAGAAGTAATAGTGATAATTATTACCGACGTTATACGGGTCAAAGATGTAGCTATTAGGTATTAATCGAAGTAAAGGGTTATCGTCAGATATAGCTGTTTTTTTAATTTTTTAAATGGTGTATAATTTGAATAACGTAACATTGTCTTTGAAAGATCAAGGTTTGATTTATAAATTTGTATGTATGCTTTCCTAAAAAAATGATTTGATTTAACGTAGATTCTGAATGCATAATTTTAGAAAGGTGCGTATAAATTTGTATAAACTTGTGTGGATGGGCTTAAAAAAAGATTTGATTAATACTCATTACTAAATATGAAACTTCTATCAAGACAAATGAATCAAAAATACGAACAGTAATTCAAGCTTGATCAAAGTAAAAACGATTATATAATATACATTGTCGAATGTTTGTTAAAAACAACATTAATATACATTACTAATCAACGCGGAGATGTGTATATTTAAGGCTTATTCCTAAGTCGAATCTTTAATGAAAATTTCATTAATCAAAGAACCCTTAAATATGCTTAACAAATCGAACCAAATTTGGGTAGGATTAATCTGATTCTATTCGCTTACACCCCTAGTCGGAAGTTGAAACTTCCTTCGCCATGGTGCTAGTTGAGATCTGATTGCCATTTGATCCAACTACATATCAAATTCGCTCTTATCCTATACAATCTTGAATTAAATAATAGATTTTGGTATATGATTTTCAATAATTGATATATATATATATATAGATAGATAGACACACATATATATATATTCAAAGAATTCGGCTGTAATCACCATTAATTTAGCAAAAACTAGTACACATTGATTACGACACAAATATTGTCGCTCTAGATGATTTTTGAAGTTTAAAAAACGATGATAGCAACAATAAAGCTAGTTTCAAAAAATAAAATCCTTCTCATTCTACCTCACAAATGGTTAAATATTTATCCATGCTTCCTGTGACAATGAGTCCATCTCTAAATGCGATTAAAACCTCGACGGTCGTATTCGAAGCTGTTTGCTAGAAAATGCTCCCATAATACCTTTTTTTGCTTCTCAAGAAAGGAGAGCCTAGGAGAAAGACTAGACCAGAATCGGAAGCTCCTCCCCGACGATAAGAATAAGAAAAAGGAGAGATTCACCGGATCAACGAAGATCTACCTTTTAATCGATCCCGCGAAAAAAGGAGGGTCCACATATACTAGGGCACATCCACATGTGGGTCATGGTGGGAGGGACCCCCATTTGATTGTGTGCTTTGGTAAGCTTTGCCTCCTCCATGGCCACCACCATTATTATCTCCACAATATCTTAATGCACACAGACCCCCACCTCTCCCTGTCCTCCCCAATCTTTATGATCCTCACGAGACAGCACCTCCCTCTTAATTTATTGCACACACCCATCCAGATCAGAGTAAGAGGAGTAGATATATAACAGTGGTTGTTGATTGCTATCTTCCCTTTGGGTCTCTGAGAGGAATAAGTTGCAGTTGCCATCAGCAGCATCACCCACCATGTGTGGTGTCCCTCAACTACTATCTCTGGTCAGAGGGTCCATGCATCATGCCAACATGCATATTTGGACACCCCCCACCCCTTCTGGTTTCTTTGGCATATTGATTTAATCACCTCTGGTTGGGAATTGGGATTGGGTGGGTGTGGGGAGGAAGAGGGCAAGTAGACAAACATTGATGTGCATGTGATGGGTTGTGCTGGTCCTGTCCATTCCCTTGTTTATGTGGTCAATGGACTGTGCAGCATGTGATGCCCTAATGCACATCAGCACTCCTCTTATCATGATGTTTATGAACACAAATCATGTAGTTACTCTTTTTACTATCTACCCTATTTCTTCCTCCTTTCTCTTTCTGCATGTGGGGTTAGGTGTTTTTTTTTGAGCTGGAGTTCATTATGTTTTATGTGTTCACTTCAATAAAATTGGACTATATTTATGTTTTTTTTCAAATTCCGTCGCAAAATCTACATGTTTCAAAATATATAAAGACGATATTATTCGCTACCAAATGATTCTTATATGTGAATTAATGACAAAAATCACGTCACTTGCTATATTGCTAGTGATGATCAATACAACGAAACTTATCCGTCGCTACTTTTCAAAATTTTAACTCATCGTCGCTAATTTCTCATTTTCAAAATTTAACAATGATTAGTTACAATTTTGAAAAATATCAACAGATAAGCATCGATATATGCATAATTGTTAATGATGATGTTCGTGTTGATTTCAAGTATAAAAGATAATTTTGTAATGAATACAATCATTGTTATATAGTTAACAATGAGTGATTTAGTGATGGATTTTAATCATGATAAACTAAAGTGAAACATCTCTGTTTGGTTGTTGTCCTTTGAATTATTGAGTAAGTGATGGTTCATTAATGAACTCTTATTCTACGGGTACGCTTTTGTTTATCTTGCAACTAAAAGTGGAGTCTCGGTTATAGCTAGTGCATAGGTCTTCGCTTCCTTTCCTCTTATCTAAGTAAGAAAGGCAAGGATGATATAACATCGAAGAGAAAAAAATTGGTTAGCATCACTTCTTTCTCGTAACACCATAAGGATGGTTGTGATGCTATCAGATGGATCACATAAAATATCATCTATGTGAAAACACTACAAGAAAATTGGACTATAACGACAGTCCTAGTTCGCTGCAAAATTATCTTTAATGTACAAAATTCGTAACAAATATCACGTTCTTTACTATATTGGTGGCAACAAATATGAAATTTATTTTGAACCATAAGAATAAAAGATAATTTTGCTATAATTAATATACATTATTACTAATTTAATATCAGAAGATATGATAATGAACATTTAAATTATTTGTTTCCGTAATCTAATTTCATTGCGACAAAGCAATAAACACGCAACTTTGACGATGACTGCAAATGGACCTTATGAAATTAACTGCTTTTTAAATACTATATCTATTTAGCTAGCTTCTCAATCTTCCCAACTAATCCATTCGATAAGGTAGTATCTATTAACGCTATAAAACAACTGATTACGTGCGGAGAAGATGACAATGAGATGAGGTAGATGCACTTTGAGCCAAGGCTAGCATAGGAGGAGAGTAGTTCAACTCCATGCATCCCCCCATCCACTTTAATCCTTTCTTTTCCTTTCCTTTTCATGTTAATGTGTGTCCCCACTTAGATTTGGTTCTTCATTTCTGCCATGAAAGTGATGGTGAAGCTTTTCCTTTCATTTTTTCCTTCAATATAGTCAAGTTGGCAGCTGCATCCAAACCTCCATTGGTTTGTGCCCCCCACTTGACCGCCATCATTTACATCCCTTTGTAAGATTAGCTTTTCATCACTTCTACTCCTCTTTGGAATAAGATAATACTCCAAATCATATGCTTTGTTAAAGAGATGGAGATGGAGAGACCCACCACAATTCTTATCTTTTCTTTTGGTCCATGATTCATGCATATGGTTATGCTTTTCATTATCTCTCTCTTTCTTGGTTAGAAATCAACACATATGTTTCCATAAAATGTTAGAAATGAAAGGATAAGATAGAACAACAAATATCAACAAGAAAATGGAGCACAACATCTCTTTGTATCACATAATTAGATAGTTTGTAGTCTTTGTGATGTTGATGGATTTTAAGCATTGCTCACTTAATTTTTAAAAGAAAATGGGATTAGTCATCCCTTCAAGATTTTATCAGAAAAATACCCTTCTTAACTTTCCTTTCTTGCATGCTTTATCTAGTGACTATCTAAACAAGTGAAAAGAAGAAGATCACCCTAACAAATCTCAAAGCTTTTATCTTATAACATAATCGATTTTTTTCAAATTTAATTTCTTTTTTTGACTTCAATCCAATTAGCAACAAATATCTAAACAATTGTATGTTAACATTTCCGTTTCTTTTTGATATATATATATATATTCTTTATTAAATTAATGATAATAAATCACGAATAATCATTATTATGTTATAATTGATAATAATAATAATAATATAGCAATAAATTCAAAAAAAGAAAATAATATAGAAATGACCTATAAAAAAGAATCTTCTTGCAAATGGAGTGACACCTAGCATGTCAATTTACAACATCATTTTCTATACATGCATAGAATTGACCACTCCTCTTATGGTGCACACATAGGGAGGATGGAAAGAGATTTTATATACATCTTCCCATATTGCAATAAAGAAGTGTATAAAAAAAACTTGGACCCACATATCTAATTGGCAAAGTGATTTCCTCCTCTTCTCGAGGCACATGAAACCAGCCCATGACCATGACTCCTTCAATATTAATTAATAGCCATCTATCTATCTACTATGATAATTTATGCATATGTGTGTGCACATATACGTGTAGTGCATTAATATTTAAATGTCACTCTCTCGATAGGTGTGGGAGTTCGGCAGTGGTCCCTTCCTATGGCATTTGATGCCTTCGGCATCGTACTACAAACAAAGTTAGAGAGAGAGAAGGCAAAGTTAGAGAGAGAAACTAGAGAGAGAAGGACAAGTGGAGTGCATGATGTGCAAAACAGTGGATTCTCGTGCATGGGAAATGGGGAACCTTTGACACCATCGCAGGGCAGGGAGATATGATATGAGATGTAATCCATATAATATTATCGTGCTTATTATATATTAAAATGATGTAACAAGATCCAAGACTTTTCAAATGTTTAAGTTGGTTAGTGTATTTAGATCACAAGGGGTTTGTTTTTCCTTTAAAACATATGTATCTTCTCAACTCTTTAAGCCCTATAGACACTTATCCTTTGGGAATATTTACTTATGTGCCCTTGCAAAAGGTTGCAATTACACCTATGTGCCTTCTTTCATGTGAGATTTTTACGCCACGAACCTTTTAAATTTTTTAAATTACGTAACAACTTTTGTATTCTTCGTATTTACCCCAAACCCCTACAAGAGTTAACCACAAGGATCGTAGTGTAAGAGTTAATAAGTTTGCAAAAATTTAAGGTAAACGCACAAAACATGTGAGTTGTTGTATTATTGATAATGTTTATAGAGATTGTGCTGTGAAAATTCTTTTTATTTTATTTCCTTTGTGATACATTGTAAAACCTTCTAATTTTACGAATTATGTGCTCTTCCGAAAGGTTTGACGAAGATATGTTGTAAGGAATAAGGAAGTTTATTACTTATCTCCTGTATGATGTAAGGAATAGTGAGGTTGGTGAGATAAATATGGAATAATATGATTTTATTCATATTCTCTCTATTTATTAGTTTTGCGATGGTGGAATAAGCAGTAGCGATTGTGAAATAAGTGATAGATTTAGTGTAATAGATATTGCAATGGGGATAGTAATTTTATGAATAGATATGAAATAAAGACGTGGAATGACTATTTCAAAATTAAGAAAAAATTAAATTAAGGAGAGAAAATTCATATTATCCTCCCATATTTCCCAAGTGAACACGACCTATCCTAACATGGGCAAATGTAGAGTTATAAGTAAGAGCCATAACATAAAAATGATATAATAAGAGCATGATTGTAATTGTGCAGTTATTCAACTTTTATTTAAAGCTTGATTGGTTAAATATTGCACATTTATTCAAAGTTTAGAACAAATATCTTTCTCGTTGGGACAAAGTTTTGAAGAAAAATAATATAGAAGAATGAATATAGTCGACAAATATTAAGGTGTGTGAAAAATTCAAATTAGCTGGGTTGTCTAAAAAGATAGAACAAATAATGACCATTCTTTCGATCAGACATATGTTACTATATTTTTATAATTTATACTCCTAAACTCAAATGTATAGCAATAAATACATGAATTAAGAACTCAGGGAGACAAACTATGGAAAACTAAGGTAAATGATAGAGTAACTAAGGTAAAGGGGTTTGACTGGTCAAACCTTGGTTTGACCAGTCAAATCAAGGTTAAAAATAAAAGAAAATAAGTAATAACAAAAAAATGAATAAAATATAAATAATAATTTAATAAATAATTAATGATACAGTTTATTTTTTATAAATAATATTATGTAATCAGTTAAATAAATACACATATAAATAATCAAAGGTTTTTTATACATATATAACTAATATAATATTTATTTTAAATTCTTTTGATTTTAATAAAATTTATTTTTATGTTATATTATAACATTAATAAAAAAATAATAAAGTAAAATATAGGAAATAGAAAAAATTTAAACAGAATAAAATGGAGATTTATTGTACAAGTATAACAATAGGGTCGCTAAACCCATTTTTGCATATTAACTATACTTTTAGTGAAATCACTTTTATTTGGTAGATAATGTTATACAATGAACTTTAAAAGTGAGTACACCCAATTCAAAGTTCATATGGCTGGATTATGAGGTTCATAAGTTCGGCTTTATGACCTTTTTGTTTTGGAATCTATTGGTATTTATTAATTATTATTTTTAAGTTATATTTTTATATTTTTCTACTGATTTTTATAAATAGTTTAGAAAAATAATTCAGTTAAGCGGTAAGAATAATTAAAAAATGAAGAAAACTTATATACATAAAGTACATATATACAATAGGATCCAAATGCCAAAACTCATCCATTTTATTCTATATTTTTTTGGCATTTTTAACAATTAGTGTCAGTTAGAAAATAACGTTTAAAAGTGAGTTCGATTAATTTGGAGTTTCTATAAATAATTATGAACATCTATAGTAAGCTTTTACAGCTTTTTCGGTTCAACGTAATTATTTATTTTACACTAACTATTTTTTCTGATATTTTTAAAAATTATGATATTATTATAAAAAAACTTTGATGAAGGAAGTATTTTGATTTGAAATTTTCTGATTGATCAATAAAATAGAAGAATATACGTAAAAGGTGAAAAACGTGTATATGAACATTTGATATTTATTTTCTGATATTTTAATATATTATGATCCTTATCTCCTCTTACTTTTTTATTTTATTCACCAAGTCAACATTGTCCTAGTCTCGGGGTTACGATCAATCTATGCATATTTAAATATCTGCATCCTTATTTTATTTTTCTTTTTCTCTCTATTAATTTATTTTGGATAAAATAATTGTTAAATATGAAATATTAACAAATGAGGCTAGAATGTTAATTTACTAGAATTTATTGAATACTCACATGTATTTTACCAAGGACTTTAGATAAAATGAAGGAATAAAGGAGATGAATCATGGATTCATCATTCCTCTATACTTTACATTTGCTAGTTCCTTAGCAAACACTTATTCTAAAAATAAGTGACAGATAAGAAGAAAAAGGAAAGGGAAAAATAAAAAACTTAGAACACGATTATTTCTTTAAATCGAATTTCACTTCATCTAAAATTAGAAACTTGGAATATGCCTTTGGATTAACAGTTTGTCGGGACCTTATTAGAATTTGGTTCTAAGTCTCAACAATCCTCAAGTTCCACAAATCTCTATCCTGGTTCACCTCAACAACCATCTCAAATCTACCCATCCATGACATAAACCATTAATCCTTGAAGCCAATTTGTACTGTGTCTGAAAGGTGTTAGCTCTTCCTGCTCGAGGAGGTAAAGAACAAACCACACCAATAATACAATCCCATTGGTTCCTCATCCAACTACTCGTTCCTCGAGGGGGAGGGTATTCCCTTCCGAGTCTAGGTACATGGTGTATCCACAATCGAAAGGGGGGGGGAGGGGTAGAAGAATGAAAAATAGACACATCTTCTGTGAAGCTTGGCCAGTTTAGCCAAGTCTCAACCAAGACATGCAGGCTCTCTGAAGCTCGGACCATTGTGGTCATGCATGTATTTGGTGTTTGGTTCTTTTTGGAAGAAAATATTGTTGCAGTGTGATGAATCATATTAATTCACCTATTTTAACCTCCTTGCTTAAATGTTTGTCAATAAAAAGCAGATAATGTCTTGTAATTATCAGAGTCATTGAATAAATTAAAAACCACAAAAAATGTCAAAATTAAAACCGTGGTGTTTTTACCCTTAAAAATACCCTCAAAAATATTTTCTGCCCTTTTTTGACCTCATCTCCATTTTTAGTCAACATGAAACTTGTAGATCTCATCGAGATCTACAACTTTCATGTTTTGAGTTTTTTCCAAATTCGGCCATTTGATATCTCAAAAGTCACTTTCTAACTTCTAATAATTTGATTGGGCCACGTAGCTCATTCTGGTTGAGCCACGTGGCCGCATCTCCTCGCGCCATGACGCCCGCGCCCAGCCGCCGTTAGATGAAGACCTGGGAGCCTTAATCACCACCGTCCATACCGCATTCAATCTCATCCCTCTGATCTCTCTCTTGATATGATCTGGGCCGCCCGCCTTGGACACGCGCACGACACTCCACGTGGCACGCCCAATCACCCTCCGATCCAGCCGCTTTAGACCTAATCTCGACCACTCGTTAGCGCTCGTCTAACAGCCGTTGGATCTCAAGATCCAACGGCCAGAGCTTCATCTTCTACCTCGCACGGCCCCCTCTCCCATGTTCTCAATCTCGCGCAAGCACCTCCCCTTCTCATTTTCCTACCCACCATCACCACTCTCTCTACGCACCAATCGCTCCATGGTCTTCACCATTCATCCTTCATCTTCGCTGGTCGTCTCGCACTCCACAACGCCGTTCCACTCACTCCATATCTCCCCCACAAATCACTCCCAACACTACATGAACTGCCAACTGCCACCCTTCAAATACCCCATCTTCGCCCTACTTCACGACCGTCCACCTTTATGTGAGGGATCACCCAGCAAGCCTCCGCCCCCCGGTGACAGCGAGGGGGCGACGAGGAGAGCGAAGACGGTGGTTCCCTACGGTGTTGACCCATGGCCATGGTAGGCCAGGTCTGCGGTGGTTGAAGCCCTGCCAAGCTGCTCCCCATGGCTGGGGGAGTCCAACGATGACCGGAGTGCCTTTGGTACTCAACCCAAGCCGCCGTCGCTTCGCCCAACCTCAGGTGAGTTCTTCTGATCCTCCTTATACTTTTCTTCTCCCTTTGCGTAATTAATTAGGACTCTTCGGTCACTGACGCCTTTTGTTGATCATCTCATACGCTTTGCCTCACATCCCCCGTCCACGCGCTACCTCCGATCACCCCTTCCTCCTTTTCCATAGCCCCTATCACCTCCGACCGAACTCCTCCGCCCTCACGACGGAGGAGCACTGAGCTCCTGCCTTCTTCGCTCACAGAGCTCCCATTCCATTCACACACGCTTTCCCCTTGCTTCGGCTATTGTCATTAACTCTGCAGGTCATCAAACTCCTTTAATGACCGGAGACCCGTCGGAGCCGACTTCGTCCAATTCGCCTCCAACAACCGAGCTCCGAGGGTCTTATCCAGGCAGTCAGGCGTCTTCCCTGGGCTTCCTGCTGCCTCGACGTACTTCAAGGTAGCTCCGGGGAGGTCCACTGTGTTCGAGAAGCAGCAGCGGAGCTTGGGCTCCTTCGCCGGAGCTAGAACCTCGCCGCCGCTTGCAGCTGAGGAAGGAGGAGCTGGCACCGTTGGATGCTCCTCCCTGGAGCTCATCCAATGGTGCAGGAGCGTCCACGACAACATACAACGCAAACTCCAGCCACCATTGGATCCTCAAGATCCAACGGTCTATGTTCGGCCACGCGTCAACTCCAGAGCTACCCCGAGCCTCAGAACTAGACTAGTAGGTTCGGATGCTCCGAACCTATCTCGAGTCAAAGTCTGGAGGCTCGTACATTCCGAGCCTAACAGAAGCTACACCGAGCCTCTTCCGAGCCTAGTGTCTACCGAGCCTGGAAGCACACGTGAAGGTCACGTGCGACCTAGGCTAATTGCAGAGAGGCCCATGTATTTCTTCAAAATTGCAGAAAGGTCCTGGAGTCGCGCGCCATCCACGCATAGGGGTTATTTGCTTTTTTACCCTCGCGGTTTTAATAATTGCAAATATGCCCCGTGCGTGTGGAATATTTACAGGGAAGGCCTCACGCTTAATTTTAATTGCATTTTAGTCCTTCCCAGGGACCTTTTTGCTAGTTATCTTTCATGTTTTATTACAGTTATGCCCTTGTCTTCTTTCATGCATATCTTGAGCATCGTATTTTCTGTTTTAGTTGATTTCAGTTTCATTTTGAAGCTTGCTTGATGAACTTTTTAATGGCATGTTCATTTCGTATTTTGGACACTGTGATTTTGATGTATTATTGCAATAGCTAAGTGTATCTGATTGCTTAAGCTTATGCCTTGTTCAATTTATCCATCAAGTTTGTCACTTGAATTAAACCCGAAATTGACTCATTGTTTAATCGGCTAATAATTTTATTCTGATCTTGGGCATATTTTCATTGCATTTCTTAGCATATAATTGCATGATTAAAAATAAAAAAAACGCATAGATTCATGTTTATTTAATGCATTATCTTGTATTCGTGCATTGTTTGACCTATTTGTCTCCAACTCAACACTTAATGAAATCAATAAAAGTCTGAATAATTACGAGAGAGGCTCGTGTCCCTGAGTTCGACCTTGGTTACTTACCAAGTAAAATATAAATACATGTCCATCTATTTTCATTGACATATCAAATCAGATGGTCTTTGTCGGACTGAATCCATCCCGGTTGCGACGAACTTAAGTGCTAATTCTGCACTCTTAAAGGGCTGGATTTTCGGCACGTCACAGTGCATTGATCTTTCGTACCCTGATGGATATAGTTTTTTTCTGCCCATATTTTAGTTTTTTAGAAAAAATATGCCAGCAAACCACCCCTCATTTGAGGCCTTATTTCAAGCCCACACTCCTGTTTTTAGACGTCAGCACCACTAGAGAAGGATGAAAATGCACCACAAAAATAAACTACCTTTCACAACCCCATGCAAGTCGAGCTAAGTGTGATGTGCATGAGTTCAAAATTGGTCCCAATGTTGGGGAGTTATACGAATGACACCATGTATCCTACTTGGGAAAGTTTAAGTTGAATTCTAATTATGGTCTTATGGAAACCAAAAAATTAAGTCAAATAGTTGAATATTCTCAATCCAGACCTAAAAAGTCCTTTAGAATTGAGTGGATTAAGGCCTAAACCAAATTCCATCCTTCAGGTTTAGTTCTATTCGATTCAAGAAACAATCTTTTTCTAAAAATATCTAACGAATACAACAATTTTTTATGAAGTGAATTTTTCTATTTAAACATTTTATGTAAAATGTTAAAGAATTTTGAATTTTTTTAATTGAGTTTTAGAACTTTTATTTTTTTAGAATTTTGAAAAAGTTAGTTATTACAAGAATTAACAAGAATTATATACATTTTACAAAGAATTTTACACACAATTTATATACAAGTTTATAAAACAATATTTACAAAAGAATTTTATTCAAAAATTTTATCTAGTTAAGAATATTATATATAAGTATTTTACAACATATTTTATACACATTTTAAAGATCTTTTTATAATTTATATTTATAGGTTTCTATCAAAATTTTGGAAGCCCAAAATATGCACCCATGCATTTAACGCCGTATTATGAAAAATACAATAAAGTACGAGTTATGGATTCTAAAGTATATATAGTATATATACTATACCCCTTGTACTTAGAGTGAGCTATGTCCTCATAGTTATAAAGAAGTGACAAAGGAAGGTATAACTCGAGCTAAGTATAGATTGATGAAAAAAATACTATACTATAATGACTCAAAGAATAAACAATAATGAATAGAAGTCAATCATCCCCTCTATACTTAGGATAAACTAATCTTTAGTATAGGAGACTTAAAAATGAAGATTAACGGGGTTAAGTGAATGTACACAATCAATGACTCGGCTTGTCCCCCCTATACTTAGGGTAAAATATCCCCAATATAGAGAAGAATATCAACAGTTGAGGGTCAATCGAGATGGCATATAATACACAAAATCGAAAACAATCAAAGATGTAAATGAACGATATCCCCCCATACTTAGGGTAAAGAACACCCTATGTACAAGCAACAATAAGGGTAACAAAACAGAATGAAAAGAACAATAGAATGTTTACACCCCCTGTACTTAGGATAAAGTACATCCTAAGTGTAGAAAAAATCCTAAGAGAGACCAGGGGTGTAAAACAACAATAAAAAAATGAATGAACAAAATTGAAAACACATATGTACAAGCGAAAAGAATGAACAAATCGGAAAGTATATAAGCTCAAGAATGTCAAAGATTGACCTTCTTGCGTAACCGGGGAACAACGAAATGTACGAGAGATAGGTTGATATCAGGTTCATCCTCAAAGATATTCATATCTAAATAAGAGGATCCCTGATCTACATCAACAAGTGAGGAGCAGCCTCGATGGCTGGAAAGATGGACAGACTGACCTCTGGTGTCCTATCTAAAATTGATGTAAGGAAGAGGTTGAATTCTATTGTAACCCACTCGAAATCAGAATCGACAAAGTCCTCATCGAAGTTTATTTGAAGAAAGGGATCATCATTCTCGCAACTGACTGGCTCGAATAGAAGATCTATAAATGAATCAAGTTCGGCCTCGAAAGGGTCACAATTAGGTACCATCAACTGTTTTGACTCAATAGCATAAATCCCATAAAACTCATCATTACATCTCCAAACCTGAGTAAGTGGATCGCAAAAGGCTATACTATCCAAGTATACCTCTTTGGAGAGGAATTCCTAGGTTTCAATATCTTCCAGAGTCAACTACTCTTGTGCAATCTTATCTATAAACTCGTAGTCCTATGTATCTGATGAGATGGTAACACACACATTTTCGAAGAAGAGGAATGTGTGCCTCTGAAAGAGTGAGCTCAATCTCAATTCTGTCTAACATATCTTTTGTAAAATTCTTAAGATGGTCCTTTTTGAGAATTTCTTAATTTATCTCCCTTCCATAAATTCAGAGCTTCTGGGAAGCGTATTTGTACATCCTCCTCAGCCATATGTACACATGGAGAATAAGAAAAATAATTTTTTTTGCAAACCTGGGACTAGTCCATGCAAATCAAGTTAAGTAGAAAGAGAACTAGCAGAAGAAACTGAAGCCTTCTCTTTATTCTTCTCTCTGAATTTTCTATTTTTAATGTTTTTTTAATTGTGTGCCTTCGCTACATGTAGAATCAAGTTGAATATGTAACTCTACGCCATTGCTACTATGTGCTCCTCACTCCTCTATGTCTCAATAACTGAAGGCTGTCCCTAAACATAGTGGAAACTAGAAATACCAGTACTCAACAACTCAGAAGTCGACTGACTAGTAGAATCTAATCCTCGCTATGCAAAGTTGGCTATGAATCGTGGAAGTGAATCCATCTGTTCGTTATAATATGCATCAGTCTCCTAACTCAGATGGACTAAATACTAAATCCTTGGACCATTTGTACATGATGTATGAAAGTGACATTCCAAATCAAAATTTGTCTATTGAGATGGAGAAGTATATATAAATGAATCTGAAAGGTATGCTTCTGAGGTGTAAACGGCTCGTAACAATTGTTATTATATGGAAATTGAAGGATATGGTTAGATCCTTAAGTGCATCACAGAAGTGTGAGGATCACATCGTATGCGATCGGGAGCGACTAGTCGTACTAGTTGCTCGATGCAGCGGAAATTAAAAAAAAATTTATATGATGAAACCACATGATCCAAGAACCATTCTCAGATCATTTCATCTAAACCACAATTAGGTATAAGGTTTACCTCTTGAAGCGTGGTTGCGATCGGGTTTCTAAACAAAGAGACCTCCTGTCTCAAGTCCGATCCGGCAGAGGAGACGCTTGCGAGCGCGTTGATGAGACGTGTCATTCTCGCAATCCATGTTGATTATCCAAGTAACGAATCTCCTGATATCGTCACACGAGATCCGACATCTTCTTCACGAGCGAGACGTACCGAAGGAGATGGAGATCCATGAATTGATGATCCGCAACATAATGACAATGCTGTGTCGATGACGACTCTCACAATGGCTCCATGGTGGACAACCATTATAAGAGAGAGAGGCTTGGTATGTGGATAAAAGAGAGAGCATTCATTAATCATGTTTTCTTTTTCTAAGAGCAATGGATGCCTCTTCTTATATAGGATTTTGGGAACCCATGGATCCCAATCCATGGGCAACACATAATCAATGGATGGGATTGATTTGTGTTTCTTTCAATAGCTAAGATGTTGTTGTAAAAACACAACAACAGTGATTTAATTTAAATTAATTAATATCTATAAATCAATAAAATTATTCTTAAATTAAATCATATTTGATTAGAGATATGATAATGAGAAGACCAACTCCCATCCCTAAAAAAGAGGGGACGGCTACTCCTCTCCACATGGAGAGTTGTAGCCGTCCACTCCTCTTGGGAGGAATGGGTCAATCTCCCCAATATATCATGAGATCTCATTATCCCATGATATCTCCTATGACTCTTGTCAATAATATTTTTACCATAAAATAATTCCAAATTATCTTATGGAAAATATCAATCATGCCATTGAAATTATGTGATCTTATTCACAACCCAAAACGAAATGTAAATTATATTTTAATTAATCATCAAATGTGGATCAAATTAACATTAATAATTAATTAACAAATATAAATTATGATATGCCCTTTCTAATAGATTATAAATCACATTTATAATATGTATGATTAATATGGATAGTGCTATCCATATTATTCATATCCATGATAAGTAAATCGTATTTAATCATCTTGGATCTTTATTCTTGTATGCCAAAATAATATGAACCACATTCACATTATTCAAATCTTTGATAATTAAATCATATTTAGTTATCTCAGATAACTCTCCTTATAATATGAATCAAATTCATATTATCCGTGATAATTAATCATATTTAATTATTAATTTTCTTGATGTTCGGATACATATATCAACAATGAAATTATCCATGAACTCTTTCAAGGATAATGTGCTTTTTTCGCGGATACTTGGAAATAAGCATAGGGTGATTGTATTGTTCCACATATAGTGACTTGGATATTGAGATCACATCTCAAATCCAGATCTTGAGAAGCTCTCATAGATGCTTGATTAAATCAAGACCACAAATCTAATCTTCTCATTGTATCTGAATGACATTCAGATCAATGCCCAACAATTGGACCAAGATTAGATCACTTCTCTACTGAGAGGAGCCACTAAAATCTAGACCCATTTCATGACTCCCTAGGATGGAAGCGTCATGGTTATATAATCGTTTATGATCACATCACCCTCAGGTATTCCTAATACTTGTACATCCTGCATACTGGAAGATCCAGAATAAACCCAAAGTATAAGATCTATTCTACACTGTCTACTTCAGGATTTTATCAATAAGTTTCTCGTTTGATCATTGGGAGTCGGTATCGATCATATAATTTCCAAAAGCATATATCATACCTAGGTCTTGGTCATATACTTTTCTAAAAGTATATATCAAACCTACAAATTCTGTCAAGCTTCCAAAGTGAGACGACCATGCACGGAATTTGATTCTTCCCGATTCTTCCCAATATCTCATAAGTGAGCTCATATCTTCTGGTTCAGTAATGACCCTGTATGATCCCTTTGAGAGATCGTATTACTCATATGCTCTTGTATGCACACCAGCGCGCCGGTGTATAGACCTTGATTAGATCATCAACCTATTGGTCTGCCAAATGTACATACTCAGATATATAGTAACACATCTGTCTCCGGTCAGAGGATGTGTGCCTATATCATGACAACATATGATATAGGACTTTGGTTATCTCGATCTTGTTAAGTCAACTCTTTGACCTAACTAATCTAACACCTCCGAATCTCTATTCCTATGCAGAGGACCTACATCAAGAGGTTGGTTAGATATCCACCCAAATGAGAAAGGATTGCCTTATCCTACTCAGGATGGAGATTATCTCTTAACAATCATTTGATGGTGCTTGATGAATCCTCAATCTAACTCTTTAGATATTCATCCAAGCACCACCCTCTTTGATTCAATTATTGAATCAACAACTGTATGATTATTAAGATATCCATAGTTCATAACTCTAATTATATTAAGGGACCTATTATGAAAATTAGTTATTCTTCATTTCAGATCAGGGAATGATATTTGCAATAACATTTATTGCATAATGGCTCGCTGTGGGCTCGCATATCCAACAATCTCCCACTAGCCCAAAGAACCATTAATGAGCTAATCTTTAAACCCACACTCATGTGACAATCATAGGCTATTTATAGAAATAACTAGGTAAGCCGATCAATCACTCTGTTCCCAAGAGACTATGACAAGTCCTTTTACGACACTTGCTCTCCTAGCAACAGTGCTCGCATCCAATGCGAGTGTTGCATTTTATGCAACCAATACTCAATCTTGTTAAAACAATTACAATGTCCTTGACACTATTGCTCAATAATTATTATAACCAGTATTTCCATAATCCTTATCAGAATACCCTTATTCCTAGAGATCTCTATCTCCTAAGGTATCTACAGTTAAGACCCTTGTAGATCACTATCTTACAATGTCTTAAACTTCTTGAAGATAAGACTTAGAGAACACTATCTCTAAGTCTCGTCACCTTTGAAGATTTTGTTATTACTGCAATCAAATGTTTTATCTCCATAGTAGGATTAGAAACACTTTACTACTCCCACTGCATGGTAGATATCTAGCTTTTGTACACATCTAGCATACTCTCGGCTTCTCGTAACTAATTCACAAGGGAAATCGGTTTTAGAATTCACTTCCTCAACTCCTTGAGGTTCTATCCCTTCAGATAGGTCAATACCATATCTTAAGGGATGGAAGCCTTTCTTGGAATTTTCCAGAAAATGGAATATGTTCAAGGTGTACTACTAATGTGACTATTCCAATACACTCTTCTCTATGCTTCCGAACACCTTCAGAATTAAGATCCAAGAGGCATCCTTGAGATCATATCTCAAATTATGAAACAATCGTATAATAAAACACTTATTATTATCCTTATATCATTTTAAATGATTAGGATATTATCTACATTTAGCATGATGAGCACAATGGCACTCCTACTATGCTTCATATGGTTCATCAATATTCTATATGAAATCATAACATTTATAATTACATCAAATCTTATGACCTTTGATACACACAAGATTGCTCCGAAAGAAAGTCCCATTGGGAAAATCTGACTGATTGTATGTATTCGCCCTACCATTGAAAAGATATGTTCCAGCTACAAGAAGCTTATTTGAGTCTATAGATAGATTTCTTTAGCTTGCACATCTTGCTTTCCTCAACGATGAAGCCCTGGGGCTACTTCATGTGAATATCCTCAGAGAGGAATGCAATCTTGACTTCCATCTTGAAGATGTCAAAGCCAAGTTGTGTAGCTATAATGAGCAATAATGCGATGGTTTAAGCATGGTTACTGAAGAGCAAGTCTCACTACAAGCAATGTCTTCCCTTCTGGTGTGTAGCTCATGGTTGCGAATCGTGCTTTGAAGGTCTCTAGTTTCTCATCAGATTCCCTCTTTCTCTCGAAGATCCATTTACACCTTAACGGGCCTTAGCCTTATAGGTGGATCCTTGAGGGTCCATATACAACACTTGTATATGAAGTCTACTTTAGACTTTATTGCTAAAATCTATCTTTCCATGTCATGATCCTCGGGAGCTTCATCACATGAAGTTCGATCATTGTCAGACTTAACTAACACATGGAATACATCCTCAAACTCATTTGAAGATGTATTAGTATTTCATCTTTAATTGTCCTTTTGGTTTCCGATTTCATGAGCCTCATTATCATCTCATAATTCAACGAGTTCCTTTACTTCATTTTTATCTTGATTCTCAAGAGTCTCAATCCTCTAAGAATAACAGTATCAGAGATGAGATCTTTTAAGAATCTCAAGGTCATAAAGTAGGTATCCAATACCATCCTTTATTTTCCTAATGAAGTAGCACTCTCTAGCGCTAAATTCCAGCTTACTTGCATGGAATCGTATTAAGGATATATAATGTAGTCTCTACTACATACATACTTGTAAACTAAGAGGTAATTATGCTAAAATTCATAATTGATCAAATCATGTCACACATGATCCAATTGTATCTCCCTATAACTCTATTGAGTTTAGGTTTATCAGGAGGAGTGAGATAGAAATGATATTCATATCTCCATAAGGTATTCTTTGAGTTTATCTAACAAGTACAAGCTACCTAAGTTAGATCAAATTCATTTTATCTTTTTTTCAAACTTTGGTTCTAAATCAAAATTGTGAAATCTTTGAACACTTCAAAGATTTCTTAAGTGAAGAGAAGAAATCTCATATCATACACAATCATCAATAGATATCACATATCCATAATGTTTACAATGATATAGATGATCCGCATACATAAATATGTATGAGATCTTGAATACCTCGACATCTAACACCATTCCTACAGAATGGTGTAATGGACATTTTACTTTGAATACAATATTCATAAGTATGTAAGCTTTGAAATTTTTTAGATATTCTAAAGTTTGATCTCTTACCAGTCTATTGATTAAATCAATAGATAAATGTCCAAGGTTAGATGCCAGATCATTGTTAAATGATCTTCATCTCATATTGATCTTTTAAAGGTTTAATTTCAATATTAGAAATCTTAATGAACCATTCATTAATTTTCTAATTTAGTAGAGTCCACTAGATGCCATATTACTATCTGAAATATATCCATCATAACTCTTAATGATAGATTTCTTCCAGAATTCATGTTTATTTCCAACATTTAGAAATAAACTATGAGTGTATTCTTATATCTAGGTCATAGAGACATTCTCTAAGACAAAGGGCTCTCCCACTGAAAATATGAAGTCCATCTATCCAATAGAGATTGTTGCAACAATTGCATCAAAATCCATGTAGATGACTATTAAACCTGAAGATCAAATTCTCCAGTCTTCTAAAACATATGCAACCCATTGCAAGTGTTGTTAGAAGATTGAGATACAATTATAAGAATTTATCTTATTCAATAAGCAAGTCAATATCAATGATTTATGTAGATTGTTCTGATGCTCTATCGGAGTGCTTCTCTAAGGATTCTAGACAGACTTGATAGTCATACTATCAACACACCAACTTATTGCAGTATTGGCATTCATCCAACTCTTAAAATGTCATATGGAAGTCATAGAAGTACGGTCAACTCTTTGACTATCCTTCTCATCTTGGGTTTGACCCATGCCTCCACTGCGCTCCATTTATCTATAAGCAACCATTGCTTAAGACTAAGGATCTCTTATATTAACTTCAAAAGAATTCAAAGTAAGAGAATTTCAACATTTATACATGCTTCGTTAAATTCATAAAATATGAATATTATGAAGATTCATGAAATGACTAGTAGACAGTAGAATGATGACACTCATCATGTCTACATCCATTTAGACTCTTAAAACATTGGTTCAGGCAGGTATTCAAACATTTTGAATACATCATCTCATTCGAGCTACCATTCTGTATAATGCAGAGAACTATGTCATTCATGATTAAATGTCTAGAGCACATATGTATGCCAAAACATCTTCTTTTATTTTATAAGGATTATTCGACAATTACGATCACCATCGACATGCCACTTCCAAAGTACATTAGTTGAGATCAAGACTATAGAGACATACAAACCCTAAGGTTGTAGTCCTATTATCTATTTAATTGTCATTCCTCATTATTATGAGAAAACTTGCACATTGCAACCACATACATTATGTGTCCAACTGCAAGTACAGTATCTGGATCATGAGTCCAATCCATGATATATTACTGGGTATTATCGAGTATAACATTGAGTAGGTTTAATGAAGGATTATCTGAAATAAGAAATTTGCATAAGTGTATATATTTATATATACATATGTTACTTTGATTTAGGAGTTTTTATATCAAAGTTGTCTTGCCTTGTCAACACTGAAAGTTCATTCCCTTAATCACTTTCAATGTAAGAGATAGACTTACCATTATATCTCAAGCAAGATCTAGGATCTCCTTCCTTATCTTTGTTATATCCCAATAATATGAAAACCTGTAACTCAGATAAAAAGAAGCGGGAACACATTCCGCCTTGCAAGTTCAACTTGCATCTCCCAATTCAGTCTTTAACACCCGAGCCCACCACCCCTAAGGTAATGTTGACCCGTCATTAATTGAACCATCTGTCAACATGCTTAATACTCGCTATACGCAATCCAATATTGCCCCAATAATATGAGGACCCGATATTGGGGTCACTACGTATACGACCTTACTCTTTTGAGAAACAAAGAGCCCGATCCAAATGGATTGTATGTAGGAGCTGTCACTTCGGACATGTGTCTCCTACATACAATATCTGGCCACGGAACCGTTCACCTTAACGGGAGACCATGGATGTCACTGTGTGATCCTCCATATCATATTCAGATTCTAATTAATCATTATGAATCATATTCATTACGATTAATTCTTCCAAGGAAAACAACACATCTATTTATAATAGAGTGTCTTAATTTTAATTGAATTCCAATTAATCTAATCATATTAAATTAATGATTCAATTAATATCCAACAAACATTCTTAGTTGTTACTTGAATTATGGTATTATCTCAAATACATATTATTTCAAATTTTAATAATTAGAAATACATCATGATTTCTTAAGCATTATACAACCCTACCCGCTGTCATGGCTAGTACTGACGGGAGTGGGACAGACCGCACACGGTGTAACTTGCTACCCCAACTCTCCCCGACTAGATACCATATCCGCCTCGGGAAAGGATAATGCAAAATAGAATGCAAAATAGATCACTTTGTACTTGAGATGATCATCGATTTTTTAACCAAAATGATACCATATAATATTCATAAAAACTATTTTGATAATATTATAAGGAGATTTGCTAAACAAATCCCCAATCCTATTCAAGAAACAAGGTTTAGCATGTAAAAGTTGTCCTACAACTATTGTAGGATAAACTAGAGTTTTTTTGAAAACAATGTTTGTTGGAAATTCATATTAACCAAATTGTGATCAAGATCAACTATCTTATCATTTTGGTTAATGAAATGTCATTAAAGGAAATAATTATAATCTCTAAATATTTCACAAATATTAATCAATAATTATTTCAGAAAATTAACAATTAATTTCCATTGATTTATTTGAATGACAATCACAAGGTTCATGACCAAGTTTGTTAATTCCCAGTAGTGACCCCTACTCACTAAAATCAACATAACTCGATCAATTTAAATCCAATTAGTGCAAACTAAATTTATTTTGTTCGGCAATTTGATTTAACAGAACCAATTGACAATTATGCATTTTTAGGCGTTTAGGATCCATAATTAGCTCTTTAATTACGTCACTAATCGCCATCCCCCAAACAATGGACATATGGTTATTAGAAAGATCATATCTTGAGTTATCAGATTCCAAATCACGCAAAATTAAATTCCATGGTTTCCTTATTTAATGAGAAACATTACCAAGTGATATTTTTGTGTTTAAACATTTTAAATAGGGCCGAAAAATTATCACAAAACAGTGCTGCAAAAATTAAAATGCTAAAATCTTCACGAACCCTATCGAGCCCAAATCTTCGTAGGTTCATAGATCTCATCCTAAACCTTCGACATCTTGGCTCTAATACCACTTGAAGGATATGGTTAGATCTTTAGGCACATCACAGAAGCGTGAGGATCGCATCGTATGCGATCGGGAGCGACTAGTCGCACTAGTTGCTTGATGCAACGAAAATTAAAAAAATTTCATATGATGAAACCACATGATCCAAGAACCATTCTCAGATCGTTTCATCTAAAACACAATTAGGTATAAGGTTTACCTCTTGAAGCGTGGTTGCGATCGAGTCTCTAAACAAAGAGACCTCCTGTCTCAAGTCCGATCCGACGGAGGAGACGCTTGCGAGCACGTTGATGAGATGCGTCCTTTTGGCAATCCATGTTGATGATCCAAGTGACGAATCCCCTGATATCGTCACACGAGATCCAACATCTTCTTCATGAGCGAGACGCATTGAAGGAGATGGAGATCCATGAGTTGATGATCCGGCAGCATAACGACGATGCTGCGTCGATGACGACTCTCACAATGGCTCCATGGTGGACGACCACTATAAGAGAGAGAGGCTTGGCATGTGGAGAAAAGAGAGAGAGCATTCATTAATCATGTTTTCTTTTTCAAAGAGCTATGGATTCCTCTTCTTATATAGGGTTTTGGGAACCCATGGATTCCAATCCATGGGCAACACGTAATCAATGGATGAGATTGATTTGTGTTTCATTCAATGGCTAAGATGTCGTTGTAAAAACACAACAACAAGTGATTTAATTTAAATTAATTAATAATGACAACTCAATATAATTAATCTTAAATTAAATCACATTTGACTAGAGATAGGATAATGAGAAGACCAACTCCCAACCCTAAAAGAGAGGGGACGGCTACTCCTCTCCACTTGGAGAGTTGTAGCCATCCACTCCTCTTGGGAGGAATGGGTCAATCTCCCCAGAATATCATGAAATATCATTATCCCATGATATCTCCTATGACTCTTGTCGACAATATTTTCACCATAAAATAATTCCAAAATTATCTTATGGAAAATATCAATAATGCATTGAAATTATGTGAATCTTATTCACAACCCAAAACAAAATGTAAATTATATTTTAATTAATCATCAAATGTGAATCCAATTCACATTAGTAATTAACTAACAAATATAAATTATGATATGCTCTCTCTAATATATTATAAATCACATTTATAATATATATATATGATTAGTATGGATAGTGCTATCCATATTATTCATATCCATGATAATTAAATCGTATTTAATCATCTTGGATCTTTATTCTCATGTGCCAAAATAATATGAATCACATTCACATTATCCACATCTTTGATATTTAAATAATATTTAATTATCTCAGATAACTCTCCTTATAATATGAATCAAATTCATATTATCCGTGATAATTAAGTCATATTTAATTATCAATTTTCTCGATGCTCGGATACATATATCAACAATGAAATTATCCATGAACTCTTTCAAAGATAATAAGCTTTTTCTGCGGATATTTGGAAATAAGGACCGGGCGATTGTATTGTTCCACGTATATTGAGATCACATCTCAAATCCATATCTTGCGAACCTCTCATAGATGCTTGATTAAATCAAGACCACAAATCTAATCTTCTCATTGTATCTGAGTCACATTCAGATCAATGTCCAACAATTGGACCAAGATCAGATCACTTCTCTACTAAGAGGAGTCCTAAAATCCAGACACATTTCATCACTCCCTAGGAATGGAAGCGTCATGGTTATACAATCGTTTATGCTCGCATCACCCTCAGGTATTCCTAATACCTGTACATCCTGCACACCGGAAGACCTAAAATAAACCCAAAGTATAGGATCTATTTTACACTAACTACTTCAGGGTTTTATTAGTAAGTTTCTCATTTGATCATTGGGAGTCGGTATCGATCATATACTTTCCAAAAGAATATATCATACCTAGGTCTTGATGATATACTTTTCCAAAAGTATATATCAAATCTACAAATTCAGTCAAGCTTCCAAAGCGAGATGACCGTGCACGGAATTTGATTCTTCCCAATATCTCATGAGTGAGCTTATATCTTCCGGTTCAATAACGGACCTGTATGATCCCTTTGAGAGATCGTATTACTCATATGCCCTTGTATGCACACCAGTGCGCCATTGTATAGACCTTGATTAGGTCATCAACCTATTGGTCTGCCAAATGTACATACTCAGACATATAGTAACACATCTGTATCTGGTCAGAGGATGTGTGCCTATATCATGACAACATATGATATAGGGCTTTGGTTATCTCGATCTCATTAAGTAAACTCTTTGACCAAACTAATCTAACACCTCTGAATCTCTATTCCTATGTAGAGGGCCTACATCAAGAGGTCGGTTAGATATCAACCCAAATGAGAAAGGATTGCCATCTCCTACTTAGGCTGGAGATCATCTTTTAACAATCAATTGACGGTGCTTGCTGAGTCCTCAATTTAAGTCTTTAGATATTTATCCAAGCACCAGCCTCTATGATTCAATTATTGAATCAACAGTTGTATGATTATTAAGATGGGCATGGCACATAACCCTAATTGTACTAAGGAACCTATTATGCAAATTAGTTATTCTTCATTTCAGATCGGAGAACGATATTTGCAATAACATTTATTGCATAATGGCTCGCCATGGGCTCGCATGTCCAACAGAAACAAAATAATTGAGAAGACCGCTGACACATCGTAGGCTTTTGCTTTGTAAAGTGCAGAACTGATCCAAACTATGGCTGGAAAACTAACGGAGACAAGACTGGTAATTGAAAAGTAGATCTCTCTACAAATGTCTCAACATCCAACATATGTGTTACATCGATATGCAGATCAACTACTTGATCTACAATCATAGAATAATCATGAAGATGATAGCTACAGATTGGTCTCACATCTCGCTCGTGTGACGTCTCGACTAAGTAAGTTCGTATAGATTAAAGAGATGACGATACATTGAAAATCTCTCCAAAGTGAATCTGCATCAAGATTGTGGTATGAACCACCACACGTGTCATCGACCAATGCTCTTTGTTGTACAATTGTCCCCTGATAAATAAAACTGAATTAACTCAGATTTAGAGATCTCGTGGTCCAAGAATCTCCTCAAAAGAATATGAAATCTGAGTCACATATCCTATAATGGCTCGCGGGGATTGACGAATCTCCATTTCATCACCTTTATTCTTTCATTTTGGCCTAAAATCCCTAGGTAAATACATGTATATATCATTAATTTGCCAAAATAAATGCTCTATAAATGGTACAAATAACTATATAAAACACTGTATAATTTAAATATTTAATTACAAAATAAAAGAATAAAGGAAAGCAAAGAAAAAAAGGAATGAAGTGTCAAAGACACTGAGTGACTCTAAACCCTGAGACCTAGACATCATAATGACTTGGTCAACAATTAATAAAGTAGGGGAAGATAGGGTGGGAGAATTGTACAAAAATACATAGACACGAAACCCTAATTTATTTTTCCTAATAAATGTTTTTTGTGACCTATTTTATTTAATTATTTTTAAACCTCAAATAATAAAACCATATATATGAATATTGTAGATAAAAACACAAAAAAATACAAAACTGATTTCACAGAAAAATAATGCAATGTTCTCGGACACACAAAATAAAAAGTCACAAAGAAAACTTTACAAATACGTATTTTCTACATACAATATCAAAATTTACCAAAATCATCTTAATTATATATAAATTTTAATAAGCTATTTAATGAAAGTAGTTCCAATTAATTTGGAGTTAAGATGCAAAAGTTTGATTTTGGGCACCCATTTTGCAATACACCTATATAGTATATTCAATATATTTATTCTTTATATTTTTCCTTCTCCTTTATTTTTTTAAAATTGTAAATTTGAATCACATGTCGATAATTATAATGAAATAAAACTATTAAAATACACCAATTAATTTTATACAGAGATGAAATATACCTATATGTATCTATAAAGAATACACACTAATTGATTAAGTGTATAAATAAACTCATAAAAATGTTATTAAAATACTTAAATATATATTAAAATAAACAAAAATATTTAAAATACCTTTATTATAAAATATATTATACAAAGTAAAAATCAAAGCCAAAATACATCTATTTTTACCTATACTTATACATGTAAATAATAACTTACGATTAACGATCTCAAAAAATAAATATAAATATGAATAAAATACAATATAGAATTTGAAACATTATAATTTTATAATATACAATTAATTAAATTCATTTGGTATTTATTATTGATTTTTCCAGCATTTTAATCTTCGAATTTTCTAGTTGGTCCAAGTGGACCAACCAGAAGCTTTCAATTATTGACTTGAGGTCAACTGTCCTCACCTTCTCCACCGTGTCAGAAACTCACGGGACGCCTGACTTTCGCCCATTTTCCACCCCGTCTCCATATCGGTTGCTTCCTTGACTCTTCACCTGTATCCAGCCCTTGTATCCTCCCTCATCACCAACCATCCTTTCCTCACCAACCCCCACTCGATCTCACACAGTCAAGCCTCAAAGTCAGCTATCCACCAACCATTAAAAATACCTTCTCAATCCTTTTTGATTTTGATCCCTCTTCCAAGAATTTTAGCCCCTTAGATCCCCCTCAGCCCCGCTGCTAGTGACAGGAGTAGCAAGGCGACAATTTTTGACAAGGAAAGCTCGAGAGGAGGAGATCCAAGCCACCGCCAGAACCCAGCTCCGGTTAGTCCTGCCTCCTAGGTCCCTAGCCTGGTCGGGACCCTCTTTTATTCATTTAGAGGTAACTTTAGGTTCTACATTTCTTTCTGTAGTTAAATTTTACATTTCATCGATTAGTTAGTTTTAACTTTGGAATCCCGAATTTCACATTGAGCTTGAGCTCTAGGCCAAGTCAGCCACCCTCCAACCGATCTCGTGACTCGATTTCAACCCATCTCATTCTCTATCACTTTCTCTGCCTCACTCCATCGTTTAACCCCTTGATCGTTTCAAATCAAGGGCTGTCGAGATCCACCATCGCGAATCACCAGAGCTTTGTCGCCCACTTCATCCACATCGTAATCAGCTTCAGTTTTGGGTCGAGGGAGTAGCCCTCTTGCCTCCCCATCTCTTGATGCATGATGTAGGATGCGAGAAGCCCTTTGGACCCAACGGGAACATCCGGAGCAGCTTCAAATGATCAGCAGCCGTTAGAGCCACCCCAGATCCCTCGACTTCATCTGAGGCATCTTGCATGCGCGGAGGAGCCCCAACATCCTGTTGCTATCATTGCCTTGAATAATAACTGATGTAGTCATTGAGAATCAAGAAATGAAGCTCACTGGAAGAGTAGTTCATCTGAGTTCTTTGTCCACCCTCTCCAGCTGTTAGATCAAGAACAAAACCCAGATCTAATCTGGGTTGTTCATTCTAATCAAAACGGCGCACCACTAGAGCCCTTGGATCCTCCACATGGCATCGATATAATGGCCCGATCAACGGGGCTTAAGGGGTAAACTTTGCTAGTAAACCCTCCACCTTTTTTGTATTTCACAATTAATGTTGTAAATATTTTATAAAGTTCAAAAACTTGTGTAATAATTGTAAGGAATACCCTATCTTTATTTCCAATTGCAAGTAGGTCCAATGCCAGCTCAACTCATGTGGCCCCTCCATGAACTGGATATTTTGCACTTGTAACCCCCTGGCTTTTGTAATTGCAGTTTAGTATATAAAATTTGAATTTTAGTTGAAAATTGTAGTATTTTTGCACATGCCCTCACCCTTTATTTTTAATTGCATAAATATCCCTGCCAGCTTAATTATTTTTATGTATGTTTGTCCATTTTCCATAAATATCTTCTATGCTCTAAAAATCATGAAAAGAAAGGATTACATACCTGATTATATTCTTGTTCATTCCATCTATGTTATTTTGCAATTTACACACATTTTCCATTTATTAGAAATTCAAAAATAGCATATTTATTTCTTATTTATCTTGAAAAATAAAAAACAAAAGTATAATTAAAATTCCAAAAAATTACCTAGTGTTTACTACCATATTTTATTAATCCATTCCAAAAATCAAAAAATTATCAAAAGAAACTCCAAAAATTAGCAAACCCTTGATAACCCTAAAAAATTACAAAATATTTTCAAAAAAAACCCAAAAGTTAGTTTCATGTTCTATATTTTTATTTATACATTACTATGCATTAAAATTGGTTTTGAGAAAATTTAAACCCATTTGTTATTTTCAATTCTCAAATAAATTCAGTTTATTTATTAAACCCCTGATTTTATATATTTTGGAATTTACAAATTCGTAAATAAGAAAAAAATAGCCTAAATATCACAAAAATAGACGAAAAATATTAAAAAACATAAAACTATTTTATTTTATAAAATTTTAATTATTTATAGCAATATTTATAGTTATAATACCCTATATTTTATTATATATCTATATATAAATATATATAATTAATATTATTATTCATTGTAATAAAACCTTTAAATATATTTCTAAACCCTTTAAAAAATAAGAAGGATTGTTCCTTCTAGCATATTATGTTTTTTCTATATTTATTATGTAATGTATATAAATTATTATACATATTACATATATATAATCTTATATATATATATAACTTTATTATATATTAAAAATTAGAAGAAACTAAAAATCAAACAATTATAAAAAGATAATAAAAATTATAAAATGAAAAATAATAAAATTCAAAACCCTCAAGCACATTAAGCAATTAAGTCAGTGAATATTATACAAATATACATGATTTTTTATTCACTATTTAGTTATAAATAGTAATATCACTATTACATTGAGTTGTTCCTCGAGTACAACACCCTACGGAGAGTGCATGAGAGAGGTGACATAGAGAGAGAGAGAGAGAGAGAGAGAGAGAGAAGGAGAAGATGCAAATCTTAGCCTTTTATTTTATTTTAATGAGGAGAGTTTTATATTTATTATTGTAAATTAATTTTTATTAAATTTGGATACTTGGACTCTTTACACTTAACGAGGTCCATTGCATGGGTGCATGTTCACTTGGAGGCCTTGTCAGTTTTCTCAAGTTTTCATCACCTTTCTTTCATTTTTTTCACGGTGTTAGTTTTTCACCTTTCTTTTCATTTGTTTATGTGATTGAGATCCTAGATTTAGGTTTGCTTGACTCGATGCTAGATCTAAAGCCTAAATAGAAGCATAATCATATAGATTACTTCGCTTGGTCTTAGTCAAAAATTATTTTTTAATTACTTGAATTTGGAACCACGTGTTGGAAAAGACTCCATACAGTGCTTGTAATACTCGTTATGGCGGGCACCAAGGAGTCTTCAAGACTGGATACTCAGGATCCATTTTTGAGTGATTAACATTTGATTCTTCCTGATAATAGCAATTCTTTTTTTAGGCTCTTTACCGCTTTGCATACCACACATGTAGTGTAGATATTTAAAATTCCTATTTTGCATATGCATGGAGAGAGATAGGAAGCACTGTAAGTATGCTTACTTTATATACTTCATTTGATGCGAGAGTAAGATTTCCATTCTAGTATCCACTTGCATGGCTTTTCTACTATCTCCCTCTATTTTGCATACTTAGGATTAAAAATAAAATACAAAAAATCGTTAGGCACTTTGTTTGAAGAATAATAAAAAATTGAAAATAAAATTAAAAAAAGGGGATAGTTAATAACATTTTGATCTTAGAAAAATCGTAATGGACATCATTGTTTTGGGTTCATAAAGCCTCCTTAATTTCAGATACTGTTCAGACTGAGTGAGGTACGACCCCCTAAGGATTAGAGCCAAAAATCATATCTGTTGTAGCCTTGATTATTACATGGGTTGGAGAAGTATGGGTCAATGAGTTCATGCGGGATTGCATGTATGGAGCTAAGAAGCTAAGCATTCATCGCATTTTGATCTGGCTGCTAGCCTGACTATGGATATGGATGTTGAAGTACCTTTCCTTTTCAAGTAGGAGCCATCTCTATCTCTAAATATGAATCTGACAAAATTTCTGGATCCGGATTGGGCTCTTGATATGTACATGGAATTATGCCCTGATCAGTTTGAATAGAAGTACCGGATGTGAAAATCATTTTGTCTTAAGGTTAACACAGAATTTAATTAAGGATGGAGGAGTATATGGAGTAAAAGCAATTTCCATCGAAAATGGGCATATTTGTAGACAAGAGTGGTCCTGGTTTATTGAAGAAGGTGGGAAGTCTGGAGGTAGGTTCATAAAGTTCGAATCAAGTTCTCGGGAATTACCCCAAATTATTAGAAAAGGTGAGCGCATGGAATCGATATGGGGGTCAGTGGGGTCCGACCAATCCATCCATGAGTCTCCATCTCAAGGCTGACGAGGGAGATCGAGAATGGATGAATGATGCAATGATAAACAAGGAATAAAAGGAATGCAAAATAGTAGAAGGCTCAAAGTGAGCAGGCATCAAATGATGAATAAAGCAGATGAAAGAAAAATGGCACAAAACGTGCGGGACTGATCTTTGAACTTAATTAAAATCAAACAAACACCAAAGAAGTTTTAGGTTCACCAAGTCAACATAGATAAAGCCATAAGAGTTCGGCTATTTTTATGTTTTCATTTTTTTATTTTATAGGAAAAATCTTATAACAAGTCCTTGTGAATGGTATCCCTATAGGAGTGTGTACTACCAAGAAAGTACCACGTACTTATTCCACATCCTTTGTCACATGTGATCTATAAACTTTGAGATCCTTGATCTCGTGTCGGGGAGGCTACTCAACAAAAGAATGGAGAAAGTAAGCCAATAGGAGAAACTAATATTTCCCTTGAAAGCGAGGTACTCGATCGCAGAAAACAAGACAGACACCCCTGTGAGGGAGAGTCCTGCGTAATACTTTAAACCAAATAGGATGCTCTACACAAGATGAGAACACCGTCATCTACAAGGCCATATTCGCCCGCGTACGATAGAAGCACCGGGCATTGGCCCGGGCTGCTTTTCATGACATGCAGAACGATCTTAGGAAAGATCAATCAAAAGGAGGAGAAGAGGAAGATAGAGAAGATGGAGACCGTGGAGTGTGGTATATGATCCATGAGGACAACGATCCATGTTGACTCTCAAGGAGAAGTACATCCCTGGATTCAGACGGATGACCAAATGGATCCATATCCCAGCTGTCCATGCCCATTTTGAGTTGAAGCCTCAACCCTAGGGTCTTCCTCCCACCTTCCATGGGAATGCCAATGAAGAACCATACATCCATCTCCAACATTTTTGGCGTATTTGTGGAACAACTCACTATCCTAACATACCGTTAGGTGTAGTCAAGATGGCGATATTCCCTCCCAGCCTTCAAGACAAAGCACTTCACTGAATCAATAATTTGGAAAGGTCATTGATGAATCCCCATTCATCACTCTTTATTCCTTTATTTTAGCTAAAAATCTTTGCAAAACACCATGTAAATATTTGTAAATATAACAAATTGTCAAACTGCATGCTTTATGTAAATAACAATAATTAGCATGTTTTTATGGAAAAATAAAGGAATAAAGAAATAAAGAAAAAGAGGGAAATATTTAGAATAAATATTGAGTGACATGAACCCAAGGGAGGGCCAATCATTGGCCTGACCACAAAATAAAACAAGTAGAGAGAGATAGGGCCATTCATCACTGTACAAATATTGCCCTTTTCATGTATATATTTTATTTTCATAAAACAAAGATATTTATATGTTTATCGCACTTTGTATCTATTTCTAAAAATAAAATAAAAATAAAAAGAAAACAAATTCTCTCTCTTACCTTTGTATATACCATGTATATATGTACATACACCTATTTATTTTATCCTTGTAAATACACAATAAAAATCAAATAAAATATATTTTATGTCCCAAATTTTATGTTGTAAATAAATAAAATATAAAATTGGGATAATTATATAAAAATAAACTAATAAAAATAAAAATGTAAAACACATATGTATTTATACCTGTGTATATTATAATATTATGCATATGTATTAATTTATTTTACAAAAATAAAGAGAAATCACTAAAAAATAATTTGAAAAATAATAAACATTTTTTCTTTATAAAATATTTAAAATAAAATCATTTACTATTTTTAAATCAATTTACAAATAATTTCGAAATGGCGAATTCTGATTGGTCAACGGGGGAGTGTTGACCCCCGGTCAACTCCCCCCAGGACCACTTTGCATTAGGACCTCGTTTCGACCTGATTTCATGGAATTTTCTTGGATTCATCTGATCACTATTTACCCAAACCTAAATCTCCGATTGTTTCTCATTGATCCATGATCCACGCCCGCCATTCCATCTAGGGGTTCGAGCCTCGCGATGCGCGCCCAACTCCCATCTTCCCGGACCTTCACTCCTATATAGCTTCACCTCCAGCCGCCTTCTCCCACACCTTCGACCACCATCTCAGACCCCTGTGACCTCCATTCCCTTTCCTTGAGTGACAGCAAGATCGAGGGGGTGTTGTAGAGAGGAGGGAGGCGCCCTAACCCCAGGTCCGGCGACCCACATCGCCGCGCTCCGACACCAGCGAGCTCGAGCCTCTGGAGGCGTCGCTCCATCAAGGCGAGGATCCCAGGAGGACCAGGACCTCCACCACAGACGATCTCGACCACCAGGTAGCTCTGTTAGCCCTTAGCTTAGCTTAGATTCCGATTTCTCGTTTTTCGACCACCGGACCACCCACGTCGCTCCGATCGCCCTTTCGCTCATCCGACCATCCCTTCACCTTCACGAGTCTTCTATCCACATTTTGCACCCATCCATTCCCTTGGTTTGCCCCGGAACCAGGGTATTGGATCTCCTCCACCGCCGCTCGTCGGAGACCCTCGCCGCGCCTCACCCGTTCACCCCCTTCGCCCGCTAATGGGTCGAGGCAGTTTGACCTCGACCCCTCTTTCTTTCTGTGCAGGATTGAAGGCCTAAGGACCTCATCTGGAGGTCCTAACAGTCAAGCACAGGTGCTCCAGCTTCCCTTCGTCGCCGGGGACCCTCCAGGTCTCCCGGCCTCATCGGAGCAGTCCAATCGCTGCGGACCACCTCCAGTTTCGATTTCCCCATCTCAGCGGCATCGGAGGACGCCCCCACCACGCTCAACGGCCGGGCAAAGTTCGTTGATGAACTGTTCTTCGAGGATCCTCTAGAGCCATCCGATCAAGTCTCCTCCTCTAGGTTTATCCGAGCCGATCATCTATGGAGACATAGCAGCCGTCCGATCATCTGAGGAGCTCATCCAGAGCATCCATCGTCGAAGGGGTGTCCGCGCATCTCCACCGTCAGATCTAAAGAAGACTCCCTTCTAGTCGTTGGATCTGAATAAAATGGGTATATTTCACTTAGGCCCTTTTGCTTTTGTATTTACATTTTAGTCTTGTAAATATTTTATGTAGTTGTTTTTAATTACGATAGTTTGCACTTTGGACATGTAGTTTTAGATATTGCATTTTAGTCCCTCTGTGTGTGGTACACGTGCTTCGACACGTGATATTTTGGGCTTTTTGCATGTATTGGGCTGGGTTTCTGGAATGCTATGAATTGAAGTTTTATTTTGAATATTTGCATATATGCCCCTATAAGTGTTGAATTCGAACATGTGCTGGATTTGATCCGAATTTTATACTGAGCCCCCTACAGTTTTCGCACGTGTTTCTTTTATGCCCTTGAAACTTGTTTTTCTTACATTTAGGTCCATGTGTGCTGTGCCCTTTTTATTGGTGGAATAAAATATCAAATCAACTCTAAATCTTCTGAAATTTGGATACGTGGCCCCTGCCACTGTGTGAAAATTTCAATCATTTTTGGAACATTTTTGCTTTAATTATCAATTTTTAAAAATTCAAAAACTTCTATTTTTGCTATTGTTTGAATTATAAAATCAACTAAAAATATTCAAAAACATCTGTTTTTGTGTCTTCTCGCTTCAATCCAAATTTCATATGATTTCGATTTATAGAACCCCTAAAAATTGCAAAACCCTAAAAACCTTATCAAAATCTTTAAAAATTCTAAAAAAAATTCAAAAAATGCATTTTCTTTTGCTGTAGCTCAGATTTTACTTGTAGTTTGATACAAAATTGTCTCCAGATTTTTAGAGGCTATTTATCTTTTTTTAAATAGCCTTTCAAATCTGGCTGCATAGTAGCTTCATGTTTTCTCCTTATTCCATTTTTATAAAATCAACAAAAAATAGGAAAATCTAAGAAAATTACCAAAAACACTAAAAAAACATAAAATCCAAAGACATTTTTATTGCAATTTTTGACATTTTTATGGAATTAAATAATTAGTTGTTTGTGCTTTTTTAGCTTTTTATACATTTTCTTCATAATTAAAAATACAAAAAAAATTTAAAATCCAAAAAATCCATCAAAAACATTTTCCCCTTTATTTTTGATTTTAGACTACTTCGTAGGCCTTTGGCCAATTAGTGCTCCTTGTGTTCGACCCTGGTAGCGATACCAGGTTAAATAAATAGCGAGACCACTATTCGGCTTTTTGACTAATTACTTCTATTTGGTGGTCTTATTTTCTTGATTAATCGATTTTAGGGATTGAGGTTGCAACGACCCGTGATATTTATCTCCCTTAGTCTCTCGTGAAATTTTCTCGGTCATCAGAATGACGCCGTTGCCGGGGAGCATGGCTTAGCAGTCGCTTTCTTTCTCGTGGCTTTTTCGCGGCTTTTCAGTGGATAGCTGTATTTATTTTTATCTAAATTCATTTACATATTTTTATAATAACTGTGTATGATACACTTTGTTTGTGTTTCTTGCGCGGGCTCGAGGACCGAGGCGGCTTTCTTCGGAAGTCGATGCAACCGCGGGAATCGGAGGAGGCTCCTTTCTGTATAGAGCCACAAGAGAGCGAGATGAGGCGAACAGAAGTGTGGGAACCACAAAATAATTGTATAATAGCTGTAGTTTAGATTAGTTTATATTTTTGCAGACTATTATTGTAATAATACAGGGACTTGGACACTTGGACTTTGGTGATATCGGGGTCTGTTTCACCGAGCACCGTGTGCTCGGGGGACCTCATTGCGTTTTTTATCGGTTTAGTTTTATCGTATTTTTTCTGACTGCTTATCTAATTTACAAGGTTTTGGCCTTAGCTTAGGATTTTATATTGATTGTGACGTAATTAATTAAGGCCCAATCCCTAATATTTGCCTGCACCTATAGATCGCTAATTGGACCTTAATAATTAATTCACAAAGAAAAAGCCGGATTAGTTAGACTCTAGTCCACGTACCTTGAGGAGTCACATATAATGCGTGCAGGATCCGTTGTAGGGGACACCGAGTGGCTCCCAAGATAGGACTCCGGACTTAGGTTTGATTACCCGGCTACTATTCTTTACGTGTAGAAATTGCTTTGTCTAAGGCCGGTTTTCCTCGTGCATCATATAGGTTATTTTATTTCTGTCTTTACATTTATGCGCGGATCATTTTGCATGTAGAGAGCTAGAGGAAAGGTATGCATTCTTACTCAGCATGCATCATTGATTTCATCGCGCATCGACTTTTTCGTCTTCTCCCCCTGTTTTCGGACTTAAATAACCTGGAGAACCAAAAACTTCTTTAGGCGTTGTTTGCTTGAAAAATACATAAAAAAGAAAAAACTATAAAATTGGGGCTGCTAAACACACTTGACCCTAAAAGACACCTCACTTAAAATTTTGTTTTGAGGAGAGCAACCCCCTCCTTGTTTGGTTTGGATGAGCGAGAGAGCGACCCGCACACTAGGTTAGAGCTATATCCGATCTCTTATCAGACTACCGGCCTTTTATATGGGACAGTCTGTTGGGAGTATTAGATTCCCATCAGCTCGCTTAACCGCTCTGATAGACTGACTTGATCACCTAAATAAAATTGACAAGATAATTGACCGAACCTTTACGGTCTTCAGCTCTGTATTGCGTAGGTGAATCGGGGGTTTGTTTGCTCATCTTGTGTGTTTCCAGATCTCATCCGCCTGATTGGCCAGATCAAGATGATGGGCAGGAGGTCTCTTAGGCAGCCTCTGGTTGCACCTCTTTTCAGCACTCCAGCCCGTTCATCTAGGTTGGTTCGCGAGAGCTGAAACCCGCTCTCCGAACCCGAGTTCGATTCCTCCATGTTCCCCCTTGACCCCCATCCTACCAGTTCTGAGATACCAGTGCTGCAGCCAAGAGAGCAACAGACAGTTGATTTATCAGCACTTGAGTTTGGGTCTTTTACCTTTGCAAAGACCATGGCCAACAGCGAGGAGAGTACTGAGGGTCCGAGAGCAGAGACGACGACATATGTGTTGGACCGAGGTGCGATCAACAACACCCTATTAGCTTCCCTTGAGACGATGTAGCGCCAGATACGAGATCAGGAAGCTTTCATGGTAGAGATGCGGAGAGAGATGGAGAGGCTGCGAGTAGACAGAGATCAGCCGAGAGTCGATGGTGAGGGAGATCCAGATCAGCCCGAGGAGCCGATCCAGCTAGCACCAGCCAGACTGATGCGATAGTTGCACAACCCTGGATATACACTTACACACCGGTGGATCGTACTTCTGGTGATCGTGGGGGACTTCAAGTTCCCCCCGCAGACGATTCAGCTTCTTCCCCGATTCCACGGGCTCGCGACTAAGGAGCCCCATCTTCATCTCCAGGAGTTTGAGATGATCTGCAGCATCGTCCACGATCGGCAAGTGGATGAGGACACCATTAGGATGATTGCTTTTCCTTTCTCCCTGGTTGACAGAGCAGCCAACTGGCTGAAGCATTTGGGGATATTTGTGACCATCTGGGAGCAGCTCCGCACCGAGTACTTGAACAAGTATTATCCACTCGAGCGGACGAATGCAGCGAGGGCCCTGATCAGCAACTTCTCGATGCTCCCCAACGTGCAATTCCATGAGGCATGGGAGAGGTTCAGAGAGCTTACAGATAGATGCCCGCACCATGATATCTCGAAGCCGAACCTAGTTTAGAGCTTTTTCTACGGACTTACACCCGAACTGCAGGGGTTGGTGAATGCATCATGTGGAGGTTCCTACTTCACCAAGGATGAGGATAAGGTCTGGGCCATCTATGATGAGATGGCCGAGAACTATAAAGTGATGTCCCAAACCCGACTCTACACTCAGGGATGCCCCCAGCCAAAGGCCGTGCAGTTTTAGAGGATAGCACGGGTCGATGCCGGTCCTTCCACTTCATCTGCGACAGCCATACAAGCAGAGTCCACAGCCGCAGACATGGGCATCATCAGCGAGAAGCTGGACCAGATCGAGTTGATTGAGAAGAAGCAGTACTAGGGCATGACTCAGATCAAACAGATGGCACAGACGCTGAGTGAGATGAAGACCCAGATCATGTGTCTCCAGGAGGCACAGACGGCTTCTCATCCCCATCTCAGGTCACGAGCAGACACCAGCAGCAGCAGTTTGGCCCAGCCCTCCGCCCCGTACCGACAGGTCCACCATGTGCAGGCGGAGCCCTACCGGCCATAGCAGCAGTACGCCCAGTCACCACCATCTCAGGACAACCATATGGTGGTGTATCAGTCGGACCAGCCCCTAGCAGTACTCCCCCACCCACCTACTAGCAGGAGCCGTTGATGGATGTCAACGGGATTTGGTATGATCGACCCCAGCCCGATATCCGACGAGACCATCCCGGATTCCGCTTGTCAGCCGGAGGCACCAGTTCCCAACAGCAGCCTACAGTTCAGCGTGGGCAGTACGACCAGTAGTGTGAGCAGTTCCTAGCAGCAGCCTCCAGTTCAGCGTGGGCAGTACGACCAGTAGTGTGAGCAGCACCAGAAGCTCCAGTTCCCATCACAGCAGCAACCATCCCACAACAGAGAGCAGTATGGTCCTCGTCCCTATTAGCAGGGACAGTCTTGGAGGCAGCAACAACCTCAGTAGTAGTATCATCCCTAGTACCCCGCTCACCCTCACCAACAGCAACAACCTCGGTACCAGCGAGGCTACCCGTCAAGTTCTCATGGACCAACCTATGAGAACCCCACCTTGGATGACTTAGCCCACCTCATGTCCGAGCAGCAGGCTACCTTTCGACGGGAGATGGACGAGTTCAAACAGGAGATGAGGGAGATTGTGAGAGGGAAGGCAGCCATTCTGGCCTAGATCGAGCCGAACCTGAATAACCTCAAGAGGAAGTCTGAGCAGGTAGAGTTCACTGAGATTACCACTCATAGTGTTTCACTTGGTGATATGACTGCATACATGTTTGATGCTGACTTTGTTACACTTAGGAGCGGTAGGGTGCCAGCAGGCGGCTCCTCGTCTGAGAGACGATCCCATGCCACTCCAGGAGTGCTAGACAAGGAGGAGAGCGGTGTTGATGCCGCTAGAGATGTTGACGGTGGCGCTGGCGTCAACATGGATGTTGATCCAGCCGACGGTATTGAGGCCGTCGCGATACCAGATGGATGAGGTGGTACTGACACCACCATACCAATTGCTGAGCCCGAGCACGGTACTAATGCCACGATTCCAGATGCCGAGGGTGGCAATGATACCACTATTTTTAGTTCTGCTGGTCCTGTTGTTTTCCCTTCAGTTCATGTATCTCAAGACATTTATGCAAATAAAGGAAAGGGTTTATTATTTTCGAATCCACCTATGTTGATTGATGATGTTTGCGTGGATTCTGCTTTGCCTGAGCATTCCAGACCCTCTCCTAGTCCTTCATCTGTGAAGGATCCAGTAGTCCTCTTTCCTCGAGCACTCCACTTGGCTAAGGGGCACAAAAAAGAAAATCAGAAAAAGAACCACCAGATAGAGTTCATCCAGCAGATGATGGACCGATTTCACATACAACTGACTCTACAGGAGGCCTTGGAGCACATACTGCTCTTCCAGAGATCACTCAAAGACAGGACCACAGTTAGGAGGAAGAGGCGGAACCACCAGTCAGAGATCCATGTGCTCACTTGTGCCACTTGCTTCGTGATTCAGAACCGTCTACCAGCCAAGAGGCCAGATGCGGGAGCCCCGTATGTCAGATGCCATATTCATGAGTAGAGGTTTGACCGCACTTTATTAGACAGTGGTTCTTCGATCAACCTACTTCTGACAACTCTACTCGACCACTTCGAGTTGGGCCCTCTCTGACAGAGCAGGACGGTCCTTCAGTTTGTTGATCGATCTGTCAAGAGGACGATGGGGTTGTTGAAGGACATTGTTGTCACGATTCAGGGCCTGAAATTCCCCGTAGACTTCGTTGTATTGGACATGGAGATCCTTGAGTCCGTTACCGATACCCCCATCATTTTAGGGTTCCCGTTCTTGGCCACAGCCAAGGTAGTGTCTGATCATGATAGTGGGAAGGTGTACTTTTGCATCAAGGACAAGAGTATACAAATAGAGACGGTCGAGGAGACTAGATCTAGAGATTCATCTTGCATGCCATCCTCTTACCTTCAGAGTTCGCTAATGCAGAGATGCTAGCAGAGGAGAGCTTGGAGAGCACATTCCTGGTCCAGGATACATCTCAGGCAACAGAGCCGATTTCTGATCGAGAGGGATATTTTATCTGTGATTCTGATATAGATCCTCGGAGTCAGATATAGATTGGGCAGAGTTTGATGATCTGATACCGTGTCTGACTTCCATGGAGCCTACAGGTAGGAAGGAGGCTGATTCTATACAGAGCAGATACACACCGGCAGAGCAGCCTTCGCCAGATTCAGATTGCGAGCGAGAGTTCTCATTCTCCCATGCAGATTTGGCTGCATTCACTCAGACTTTTCAGAGGTCAGATCCACCAGCACCATGTTGTCCAGAGCTGAAGCCGCTACCGTCATTACTGAAGTATAGGTTCCTTGCGGGTGAGCATGAGATGTACCCAGTCATTATCTCAGTGGATTTGACTGGAGAGCAGGAATCCCATCTGATAGGGGTTCTTGAAAAGAATCGCAAGGCGATAGGATAGAGTGTAGCCGATCTCCAGGGGATAAGTCTGGCCCTGTGCTCCCACCATATCTATCTCGGGGAGGACGCAAAGCTGTCGCGTGAGTTCCAGCGGCAGCTGAACCCGAATCTTCGAGATGTTGTCATGAAGGAGATCTCAAAATGGGGGAGTGCAGATTTTATTTACCTCATCTCCAACTCCAAATGGGTCAGTCCGTTACATGTGGTGCCCAAGAAGACGGGCATCACCACAGTTCTTAGTGAGTCTGGAGAGGAGATCGCTACCCGGATACCCACTTCTTGGCGGGTCTATGTGAACTACAGACGTTTGAACCATGCCACCAAGAAGGATCATTTCCCTCTGCCTTTTTTGATCATATTATAGAGAGGTTGGCAGGGAAGAGCCATTACTATTTCTTGGACAGGTATTCCATATACAATCAGGTGGCCATTGCGCCCGAGGACCAAGACAAGACCACCTTCACCTATCCCTTCGGGACATATGCTTTCATACGCATGCCCTTTGGATTGCACAACACTCCGACGACATTCCAGATATGCATGTTGTCCATCTTTTCGGACATGGTCGAGGAGTGCTTGGAGGTCTTCATGGATGATTTTTAGGTCTATGGCAATGGATTCGATTCTTATCGTGACTACCTAAACCGCTTCTTTCAGCGATGCATATAGGTTCACCTTATGTTGACTTGGGAAAAGATTCACTTCATGGTGACTCAAGGGACGGTGCTTGGCCATATCATCTCCAACAGGGGCATGGAGGTTGATCCGGCAAGGTGGATGTCATTAGAAAACTCGATCCACCATCCAACTTGCGGCAGTTACGGTCTTTTCTGGGGCACGTCGGTTTCTACCGATGCTTCATACATGATTTCAGCAGGATTGCCCGACCGTTGACTGATCTGCTGACGAAAGACACCAAGTTCCTTGTTGATGATAAGTGTCTAGCGTCATTTGAGACTCTCAAGAGTCTATTTGTAGAGGCTCCTATTCTCTAGCCACTTGATTGATCTCTCCCATTCGAGATCATGACGGATGCCTCCGATTTGGCCGTGGGGGCCGTGCCGGGACAGAGGAGGGATGGAGTCCCTTTTGCTATTCACTACGCTAGCCGTACTTTGGATGCCATTCAGCGGAACTACACCATCATTGAGAAAGAGATGCTAGCTGTAGTTTTCGCCCTAGATAAGTTCAGATCATACATCATTGGATCTAGAGTGACCATCTATACTGATCATACCACCATCAGGTACCTCATGGCAAAGAAGGATGCCAAAGCCAGATTGATCAGATGGATCCTTCTACTTCAGGAGTTTGATATTGAGATTAAGGATAAGCATGGAGTCAAGAATGTTGTGGAGGATCATCTCTCCAGATTGGAGTATCTTGAGGATTCTGAGCATATTGAGCCTATATGTGAGACCTTCCCAGATGAGGCGATCCTTGCTATCGCCTCTCTCCCATGATATGCTGAAATCGTGAACTATCTTGTCGCCGAGAAAGTTCCACAAGATAGGCCCAGGCAGAAACTTGAGACCTTCCTCGCGAAGGCCAAGTTTTACCATTGGGAGGATCCCGTCCTTTATCATGAAGGAGGTGATAGCGTCTGGCGTCAGTGCATTCCTCTGGAGGAGCACCGTAGCATCCTCACTTACTGCCACAAGGTTGAGGCAGGATGACATCACTCTGGGAGGATTACGGCACAGAAAGTGCTCTAATCCGGCCTATGGTGGCCTACTCTCTTCAAGGACTCTGATGAGTTCGTGAAGAGGTGTACTGACTGTCAGAGGATGGGCACTTGTGGATAGCGTGATGATGCCGATGCATCCCATTCACTTCTGTGAGGTTTTTAACGCATGGGGCATCGATTTCATGGGTCTATTCCCTAGGAGTTAGGGATTCGAGTACATTCTGTTGGCCGTTGATTATATGAGTCATTGGGTTGAGGCCATCTCTGCCCGAACCGCAGATGCTAGGACTGTATGCTGATTTTTGAGGAAGAATATCATTTCTCGGTTCGGGGTACCTCGAGTATTGATTTCTTACGGGGGGTCTCATTTCGTCAACGACAAGGTAAAGGCCCTTACTAGCGAGTTCAGCATAAACCATCGAATAGCCATTCCATACCGCCCTCAGACCAATGGTCTTGCTGAAGTGTCGAACAGGGAGATCAAGACTATATTGCAGAAGGTCATCCGCCCTGACCGAAAGGATTGGTCACAGCTTTTGGACTCGGTCTTGTGGGCATATAGGACGTCCTTCAAGACTCCTTTAGGTACATCTCCCTTTTGCCTCGTTTATGGCAAGCCCTGCCATTTACCTGTTGAGCTGAGACCTAAGTCACTTTGGGCAGTCACAGATATACTTACGGATCCACTGAGTGTAGGAGATCAGAGGAGGGTAGAGTTAGAAGGCCTGGAGGAGCTTCGTGATACAACCTTTTCGAGCAGCCTACAGTATAAGGAGAGAGTGAACTAGTGGTATGGTTCTCATATCAGCCACAAGCAGTTTGAGCCAGGACATAGAGTATGGTTGTTTGATGCTAGGCTTCGTTTATTTCCAGGGAAGCTACAGAGCAAATGGAAGGGACCCTATCTGGTCCGAAAGGTACATGACAATGGGAGTATCGATATATCTGAGTTGTCTTCTGATGCTACCTTTCGTGTTAACGGTCAGCATCTCAAACCATATCTAGATCATGAGTCGTGGGTCGTTGACGTTGCCACTATTCATTTTGCGTGAGATGTGGTCTCTTGACTCACATCTATTGCATCTCATGCTTGATTATCACTATTCTTCCGACTTGTATAGATCCAGTTGTCCTTATCACTCCATTCTTTAGTCCCACACCCCTTCTTCATCTTATGATTATGCTATACTTAGGGTGTACTTTACCCTCGGTATAGGGGGGTGTAGGACTCTCGGGTATTCTAGTGATTCTTTCTACCTATGTTTTGTTGCCTATACTTAGGGATATTTTACCCTAAGTATAGGAGGGGTAGACCCTGTACATCCTTCTACTCAGATTTCCCTTCATGTACAACTTGCTATACTTAGGATTACTTGATCCTAAGTATAGGGGGAAACACCGAGTCCTCTTTATTCTATTCTTTGATTCTAATATACCATTCCTTTTCACTTCCCTATACTAAGCACGAGTTATGTCTTCTTCATCGCTCTTGACTCTGAGGACATCGTTCGAGCTAAGTATAGGGGGGTGTTGTATATATTTCATATATACTTTAACCATAACTCGTACTTTGTGTGAGCATGTCAATAAATAAAATGGCTAAAAAAATCCTTAAAAATTTAAAATCTTTCCCTTGTAAATAAAATCCTTCTTGCACATACATAGCTATTTATAAAAATTATTTTTGTACAAATGATTATAAAAATGATTTTGTGTAAATAAATTGTAAATATTTTAATATCAAAATTATGTACATAGTACAAAATTTTTGTAAAATGTTTGAAAAAAAAGTTTGCAAAAATCTTGTGTAAATGTTTGTAAATATTTTGCAAAACTTTGCATTCATGCATACATCCATGTTTTCAAACATTTTTCAAAAATTTTGCACATTTGTAAATTTTGCATATTTGTAAATATTTGTACAGTTTTTCCAAATCATAGTTGACATTTAAATTGGCCTGGAATTAAATTGGAAAATGGAGCTTGGTTAAGATCTTAATTCACTTAATTCTAAGAGGAAACTTATAGGGCTTAGGATTAAGACTTTTCAGGTCCATTGGGACTTAATTCTTTGAGTCCACTAGGCTATGAGCATATGTCATCTTGATGACCTAAGTAGAGCACTGAACAACACACACATGACTCTCAGAGGCAATGATTTTACTTGCACCAACACTTTACACATAGCTCTCCACGGATGAGGTGGTGAGGAGGCAGTTTCCTTTGGCTTGGGGTAGCATATGAGAGTAGTACTTCTAGGCGGAACCTCTCTTCTTCTTATAGTGAAGGAAGTGCATCTCAACTTGGTCTGGTGGTGATGAAGTCTAAAGACAGGAGTTGTGGGTTGCAATAAAGCTTCAAAAGAGGGATAGTCTACTGGCTCAAGAGGAAAAACTCCTTATGTATATATGCTGCACCATGTAGATATGTTGTACATATGCACATCAAAAAAATGCGCAAAGAAAGAAAAACTCCAAAAAAGTGATGGGTCTGATTGAAAATAAAATACCTACTGGAGTGTATATAGTCAAATAAAGCAAAGCTTATGTTACACATGACCATCTCATGAAGCTTGCAATGGGAGACTCAACTACACTGGTTAGAGATCCCAAGGATACATGACTACATTGGTCATGGTCCATTCTCTTCTTCCCCTCTTCTTGAGCCGGTTGTACTTGAACTTAGAAGGGAATACCCCGCTCCTCGAGGAAAGAGTTGCTAGACTGAGGCATTAGAGTTACCTTGACAAGGGGGTTGTTTCTTTGTCACTTCTGAGGTGGGGAGCTACATTTCACTTACACAGTATAAGGAAAGATTCATGGTCATTAGAGTTTGTGTATGTAGACTTGTTCTGATCTGGTTTATTGAGGAGTCTTGACCATAGATTGGTGGAACTTAGAGGTTGTTAAGTTTTAAGCTTAAGTCCAAATAAGGTTCCAACAAATTAATAATCCAAAGGTTTGACTGAGCTCCATATTTCAATTTAATGAAGAAAAGTTTAATAACCAACCTTGATTTCCCATCTTTTTCTTTTTCTTTCTCTTTTTCACTTCTTTTTCAAATAAGTGTTTGCTAAGGGACTAGCAAAAGTAAAGTAAAGGGGGGTGATGAATCCCCATTCATCACTCTTTATTCCTTTATTTTAGCTAAAAATCTTTGCAAAACACCATGTAAATATTTGTAAATATAATAAATTGTCAAACTTCATGCTTTGTGTAAATAGCAATAATTAGCACGTTTTGTGCAAAAATAAAGGAATAAAGAAATAAAAAAAGAGGGAAATATTTAGAATAGATGTTGAGGGACCTTAATCCAAGGGAGGGCCAATTATTGGCCTGACCGCAAAATAAAACAAGTAGAGAGAGATATGGCCATTCATCACTGTACAAATATTCCCCCTTCTATGATATATTTTATTTTCATAAAATAAAAATATATATGTGTTTCTCACACTTTGTATATATTTCTAAAAATAAAAGAAAATTTGGAAAAATAAAAATAAAAAGAAAATAAATTTTCTTTCTTACCTTTGTATATACCATGTATATATGTACATACACCTATTTATTTTATCCTCGTAAATACACAATAAAAATCAAATAAAAATTATTTTATATCCGAAATTTTATATTATAAATAAATAAAATATAAAATTGGGATAATTGTATAAAAATAAACTAATAAAAGTAAAAATGTCAAATACATATGTATTTATACCTGTATATAATATAATATTATGTATATACATTAATTTCTTTTCAAAAAAATAAATAAAAATCACAAAAAAAATAATTTGAAAAATAAGAAACATTTTTTATTTAGAAAATATTTTAAAATAAAATCATTTACTATTTTTAAATCAATTTACAATTAATTTCGAAATGGCGAATTCTGATTGGTCCACGGGGGAGTGTTGACCCCTGGTCAACTCCCCCCTGGACCACTTTCCATTCGGAACTTGTTTCGAACCGACTTCGCAGAATTTTCCTGGATTCATCCGATCACTATTTACCCAAACCCTGAGCTCCGATTGTTGCTCATTGATCCGTGATCCACGCTCGCCGTTCCATCTAGGGGTCCGAGCCTCGCGATGCACGTCCGACTCCCATCTTCCCGGACCTTCACTCCTACATAGATTCCCCTCCAGCCGTCTTCTCCCGCACTGACCTCCATTCCCTTGCCTTGAGTGACAACAAGATCGAGGGGGTAATGTAGAGAGGGGCAAGGCGCCCTAGCCCCAGGTCTGGCGACCCACATCGTCGCGCTCTGCCACCGACAAGCTCGAGCATCTGGAGGCATCGCTCCATCGAGGCGAGGATCCCAGGAGGACTAGGACCTCCACCACAGACAATCTCGACCACCAGGTAGCTCCGTTAGCCCTTAGCTTAGATTAGATTCCGATTTCGTGTTTTCCGACCACCGGACCACCCACGTCGCTCCGATCGCCCTTTCGCTCATCCTACCATCCCTTCACCTTCACGAGTCTTCTCTCCACATTCTGCACCCATCCACTCCCTCTGGTTCACCTCGGAACGAGGGTATCAGATCTCCTCCACCGCCGCTCGCCGGAGACCCTCGCCGCGCCTCACCCGATCACCCCCTTCACCCGTTAACGGGTCGAGGCAGTTTGCCCTCGATCCCTCTTTCTTTCTGTGCAGGATTGAAGGCCTACGGAACTCATCTGGAGATCCTAACAGTCAAGCACAGGTGCTCTAGCTTCTCTTCGTTGCCGGGACCCTCCAGGTCCTCTCGGCCTCATCGGAGCAGTCCAATCGCTGCGGACCACCTCCAGCTTCGATTTCCCCATCTCAGCAGCATCGGAGGACGCCCCCACCGCGCACAACGGCAGGGCGAAGTTCGCCGGTGAACTGTTCTTCGGGATCCTTCATAGCCATCCGATCGAGTCTCCTCCTCTAGGTCTATCCGGGTCGATCATCTATGGAGACATAGCAGCCATACGATCATCTGTGGAGCTCATCCAGAGCATGCATCGCCGAATGTGTGTCCACGCATCTCCACCGACAGTTCTGAAGAAGACCCCCGCTAGTCGTTGGATCTGAATAAAAAGGGTATATTTCACTTAGGCCCTTCTGCTTTTGCATTTACATTTTAGTCCTGTAAATATTTTACATAGTTGTTTTTAATTAGAATAATTTGCACTTTGGACCTGGTAGTTTTAGACATTGCGTTTTAGTCCCTCTGTGTGTGGTGCACGTGCTTCGACACGTGAGATTTTGGGGTTTTTTGCATGTATTTGGCTGGGTTTCTAGAATGTTATGAATTGAAGTTTTATTTTGAATATTTGCATATATGCTGCTGTGAGTGTTGAATTCGAACATGTGTTGGATTTGCTGCGAATTTTATACTGAGCCCCCTTCAGTTTTCGCACGTGTTTCTTTTAAGCCCTTGAAACTTCTTTTTCTTACATTTAGCTCCATGTGTGCTGTGGCCTTTCTATTGATGGAATAAAATATCAAATCAACTCGAAATCTTCTGAAATTTGGGTACGTGGCCCTTGTCGCTGTGTGAAAATTTCAATATTTTTTTTGAAAATTTTTGCTCTAATTGTCTATTTTTAAAAATTCAAAAACCTCTATTTTTGCTAATGTTTGAATTATAAAATCAACTTAAAATATTAAAAACCCTCCAAAAATTCTAAAAAATTAACTACTATTTGTTTTTATGTCTTCTTGCTTCATTCCAAATTTCATCTGATTTGGATTTATAGAATTCCTAAAAATTGCAAAACCCTAAAAACCTTATAAAAATCATTAAAAATTCTAAAAAATTGAAAAATGCATTTTCTATTCCAGTAGCTCAGATTTTACTTGTAGTTTGATACAAAATTGTCTTCAGATTTTTAAAGGCTATTTATCTATTTTTAAATAGCCTTTCAAATCTGGGTGCACAGTAGCTTCCTGTTTTCTCCATATTACATTTTTATAAAATTAACAAAAAATATAAAAATCTGAGAAAATTACCAAAAATACTAAAAAAACATAAAACCCAAAAACAATTTTATTGCATTTTTTAACATTTTTTGTGGCATTAAATAATTTGTTGTTTGTGTTTTTTTAGCTTTTTATATAATTTTTTCATAATTAAAAATACAAAAAAAATTAAAATCCAAAAAAATCCACCAAAAACATTTTCCCTTTTATTTTTGATTTTAGACTACTTCATTGGCCTTTGGCCAATTCGTGTTCCTTGTGTTCGACCCTGGCCGCTATACCAGGTTAAATAAATAGCGAAACCGCTATTCGGCTTTTTGAATGATTACTTCTATTTGGTGGTCTTATTTTCTTTATTGATCGATTCGAGGGATTGAGGTCGCAACGACCCGTGATATTTATCTCCCTTAGTCTCTCGTGAAATTTTCTCGGTCATCAGTCATCACAACTTGGGAGGAGTTAAAGTTAGATTTCCTGTACAAGTTCTACCCTCTCGGTCAGCTGAATCAGATGCATACCCATATTTCCAGCTTCACCCAATCCACCCAAAAGCCTATTCATGAGGCTTGGGAGAGGTTTGCATATCTACCGGAGAAGTGTCTCCATCATGACATCCTGTAGACAAGCATGATCCAACGTTTCTTTTGGGGACTTACCATAGAAAGCCAAAAGCTTGTCGATGCCACCTATGGAAGATCACATTTTAACAAAGACGGGGACGTTGTATGGCAGATTTTTGAAGAGATGCCAGAAGGATAATCCACCTTATCATTGTCCCGAGCATACCACAGCAACTATAGATCCACCAAAAGCCAATACATATGGCAGCTAAATACGAGCTAGACATGGATGAAAGATCCAACCTAAGAATTATTGGGAGACACTTATCTAAGGTGGATATCATTAATAGGTGATCACAGGACTTAAAAAAACTCGTTGTGATCGAACATAGGACACAACATCTGGACTATTTGAATTAGATCACCAAGCATGTGGAGCTGCTGGTGAACAATCAACTCTTTCTAGTCGGTTTCTGCATCGGCTTCGACTCCTTCTTAGATGAAGGAGCCATCATTGCCTAAGCCTCCTCAGTACAATCCATGTCAACCAACGGTCTAGAACATGTACTACGTGCAGGCACCCGAACCCACATTGCCTCAGTAGCTATAGTAGCAGCTGGTTGTCTACCCACCCGAGATCTAGATCCTTTCGTATCCATGTTCTTCGCCTCCACCTCTCATTCAAGAGGTGAATGGCATATGGAGAAAAGATACACATCTGGCCCATTCTAGTGGACATTAGTAGGGACAATCTTCAGGAAACTAGCCATTCCCTCAATAGGAAGGAGGGATATTTGTCCAGAACCAACCTCAGCAACAAAACAAATCTACACAATACCATGGAAATTGGAGACAGAATAAGTACCAACAGCTGCATTACCGACAATACCAAAAGAATCAGTAGTACTCGATTATTCCATATCAATATAGTCCTCAGCATCATCACCAATACCAACCTTATCCCATATAATTCTCAACATTCATACCCGTAGCCTCCATACCATTCCCAGTACTAGCGTGGACAACACTTTGAACCATCTAAGGTTTCTCTTGTGAATCTCACCTTGGACTGCTTGGCTCAGCTGGTGGAGAGCCTTGCAGAAATGAGCCAGAAGTTCGATGACCTCATCGTTGTCAAAACATCAATTCTAGCATAGGTGGAAGCCAACCCTAATAATTTTAGAAAGAAATAACATGTAGTTTGTGATGTTCCAATCACCCTAACAAAGTAAAATATGCATGATTTTTTTATCAAATGTTGTCACTATCAGGAGTTATAGGAACTTGCAACTGACTGCCACAATGAAGGGGAAGAATAAATCTTCACCAAGCGAATCATCCTCTTTTGCATCAGCTGATCCAACAGTCAGACCGAGCGCATAAGAAGAAAATGAAGGAGAAGCACCCAAAAAAAGCCAAAAAATAGCAAATTAAAAATAACAAAAAGAAAGAAGCATCATCTGAAGCACTATCGTGCCAACAATAGATGAGACTGCACTAGCAGCCAACTTAATGCCCGTCGATGGAGCCATACTTGCAGTTTTTGGATGCTCGCCTACTATGGATGAATGCACTCTTGTTTCTCATCCATTTATGCATACTGATGTAGGCATAAATTTTGATGTAAATAAGAACAACAATTCTGCTTTTGGTTCTATAAATATTCCAGTTCTAGATGCTTTGAGAAAATAAACAAAAAAATTTAAAAATAGTCTTTTCTAACCCTAACGTGGTCGAAATTATTTAGAATCTTATTCTTGATATGCCTCTGCTTAAGGTCATCAAGTACACGCCAAAGATCAAGAAAGGATTAAAGGAGGCATGTACTTCCAAGAGACAGCCGCGTCAAGCCAGAGAAAGAAAAGTGAAGAACATTTTGACCGCACCTATTGTGAATGCCATCAGCAATTTCCCAACCAAAAATGAAAGACACGGGAGCCCCCTTTCAAATGCCATATGTTCAACCAGTTCGATCGACCACTCCTTGATAGTGGATCGCCAATCAACTTAATGCCTACTTCATTATTAAAAGAATTTGGATTGGGACCTCTCAAATCTGCTCAAATGATTATGCAATCCGTAGACGCATCCATCAAGTAGCCTCGAGGCATTCTGGAGTATGTCATCGTCACTAATCAGGGAATGTTGTTCCCTTTGGAATTCATTTCATTAGACATGGATACCTCAGCTCCTTTATTGCAAACCCTGATCATCCTCATAAGATCGTTCCTTCAAACAGCCAAAGCAGTGGTGTAATATGGCATCGGAGAGATCACCTTTTGTTCAAGCATCGAAAAGGTGCCTATTAAGACGATCCAAGTGTCTAAATCATCGGAATCTACATCATACGAATGTGAGCATACGAAGTAGCAAATATAAGACTATGTCTTTCTAGCTGAATTCCTTGTTACAAACCTGTTATGGATGACGTAAAAAACCACGGATTCCTCTCAATAGAGGAAAGAGTAGACAACACAACCACTTGCCCAGACGTCTCTGAAGAAGCGATTTTTTCTGATTTGCATGAAGAATACATTATTGGCCACCTATCCTTGGAAGAGCACGTGGATATTATTGGAAATCTGATGAACCCATAAGTCGGGCGGTCTAAATATGTCTCACACAGGGCGGAGACACACTCGCTGTGGTGACCACACAAAATCTGGAATTCAGTCAACAATTAACCCACAACAAAGATCAATAAATGAAAAACGGTGCGGAGCTAAAATTTGTTTTAACTCTACAATGAACGTGTATAGTGCAAGTAGTGTAGAGTATTGAATACAAGAAGCAAACAGGTAGATCAGGGCAATCAAGTTCAAAAATGATTGTGATCAAGTGTCTATATGTGTACTATGTTTTTGTGGGTTTTTAGTTTTCTATTTTTAATTTAATTTTTGATTTTATCTTTTTATATTTTGATTTTTATTTTTCTGATTTTATATTTTCCTTTTCTTTTATAAGGATATAAAATAATATAAGGAGTATATATACAATATAGGTAAGAGAGAGATAAAAGTATGTATAAATACTCAGAATATAGGAAATAAAGTATTTTTGTGCTTTTTAGGATTTTCTAGTGTTTTTATGATTTTTTTATATTTTTCCTATTTTTTGGCTGAAATTAAAATGGATATGAAAAATATTAAACAGTGTAAAAAATTCTCTTAATTTATTTTAAACTAAAGATAATACAATAAAGAAAATTCATGAATAGAAACATAATTTTTAGATTTTTTATGGATTTTATAAAATTTTATGAAGGTTTTTAGAGTTTTTCTATTTTTATGAGTTTTCTTTTGTATTTTTGTAGTGATTTCTGGTTTGAAGATAAAAGATGCAAAAACACACAAAATATATTTTTTTTGGAATTTTCAAAAACGTTTTATAATTTATATGTATTTTCTAATGCAAATATTGAAGAAAATGCGTGTTTTGAATTTTTATAAATATTAAAATGCAACAAAAAAGAAAAATAAAAACATGGCGTGATAGATCAATGCAACAAGAAGCTATGATAAAGTGATTTTTTGAATTTTATAGATGCATGAAATAAATGCAAACCACAAAGAGAAACTACACTACTAGTAAGGGTATTTTGGTAATTAAGCCAAAAGTCTAGAGGTCTGAATGCAATTTTTCCAGAAAATTATAAGGTAATAAAAATATTTCAGGACTAAATACATATAGCCAAAAACCCAGGGGTATGCATGCAAAAATGCCAAGCACGCACGTACATGTCACGTGACCTGACATGGACCTATTAGTAATCACCAAAAATGTGGGGGCTGAAATGTAAATGTTCCAAAAAGTTTATAACTATATTAAAATTTTTTGGGACCAAAATGAAATAGGCAAACACACAGGGGGTCCTTTGCAAAATAAGTAAAGTTCAGGGGACTTTTTACAAAATGTACAAAAATATTAAACTGCAGAGGAAAGATTGTATTCCAATTAATAAATACAAAAATGGCCGAGTGAAAATCGGTAAAATATCTAGGCCTCACGGATCGAACGACTGAAAACAAATCACTTAAACACGTGGCACAATCCAGGTGGCAGACACCAGTTCGCGAACTAACGGCCGTGATTAGATGAGCGTCGACGATCGAACGACGCAGGCTTCGTGAGATCCGACGTCTGCGGTACACCTGGAACGTCGGCCCCGATCCAATGGCAAATGGATGATTGCGAAGAATAGGGGAGAAGGCCGACGAAGTCGAACTCCTTGACCTCCTCCTCTCTCCTCCGACGGTGGTGGAAGCTCAAAGGTGGCCAATGCGACTCCTAGCGAGGTCCCTTGTGCACTGGCGGTGGTAAAACAGCTCCGGTAGTACCCGGAGTTCCCCCAAGAGGATGGAGGAGCATGAAGCTCCAGGCATCTCCAACGGATCTTCAAAATTGCCTCTAGCCGCGCTTGAAGTGGCTAGACTTGCACAAAAAGTTAAGAGGGTCGCAGGAAAACTGCCGCGACCCTCCTACGAGCGTGGAAGGTGATGATGGGGCATCGTGGTAAAAATGGAAGGTGATCAGAGCGAAACTCCGGCGAGGATGGCGAAGGACAAGAGAACGGGTGAAATGCGAACATGAAGAAACATGGAGGATGCTAAGACTACAGTGAAGCTAGAAAATGCAATGAAAAGTAAAAAAAACGCGAACCTCAAAGACAAGATTGCCTGATATATACCTCTCGTCCAAGGTGGCCGGTGATGGGTGGAACTCGCCCCAAACCCACATCCTCGATCAACCTGATGGCATGAGGAAGGAGTTGTCACCTCCTTCCTTCATTCTAGCGCCAAAAGAGGAGAGGGCAACAATCCAAAGGGGTTCAAAATCGAGAGGAGGTGACGGGAGGCGTTTTGTACAAACGGTTAGGAGGGCGAGAAGAATGAGTTGAGCAGCTTGAATCGATGATCCACAGCCTGAGGAGAACCATGGGCGTGTATACTCAATCGATGGAGATGAAAAGTCATGAAGACTCCATCACGATATCGTGAAAGGTCGATCCTCGAAAAATCTACAAAAAAGGCGAAAAACAAGGTGTTCTGACATGAATAGGAGGATATTCAGAGAGTTCACCTGCGGTCAACTCTCAGACCCCCCTGGTTGGTCTACGTAGACCAACCAGAAAAATCCTGCAAATAATGATTTTAAAATTATAGACCTTGCTCTTATCCCATGCCCTAGATATATAATCAAACGCTATACCCATGAGTACGGGATAGAGACAGAAGAAAAAATAAATAAATAAGTAGAAGAACCCTGATTCCAAATGAACAAATTCAAACTCAAAAAGGATCATTCTGATTCTCGAAGAATTAGGGGCAAGGGGATTGATCGAGAAAGATCTCTTGTTCTTATTCTAAGATCGTCATTTGATCCGCTGTAAAAAGAATAATATGATCTTTTGATCATAATCCAAAATGGAAAGTGTTTAATTGGAACATGAAAACGTGACTGAATTGGTCTTAGTTACACTTCCGGCCAGTGAAGGGAGGAGACCGTCGAAGGAGGAAAAGGATCCAATTACTTGGAAAGAATTCAACGAGGAGCCGTATGAGGTGAAAATCTCATGTGCGGTTTTGAATGAGAGAAAGAAGCTAAAAATATCAAATGAATTTATTAAAATTTAGTTATTAAATAAAATATTTATTATTTATAAATTACTTTATTATGATTTTTATTTATTTCTTCGAGATTTAAAATTACAAGTTTCCTTTTATATGTTATATACAAGTATATTCATCTATATACTTTCATGTTTTATTTTTATTTTGTATTTTTAATTTTATTAATTTTGTTTCTCATTTTATAAAATTTATAACTTAATTAATACACTTGAATACATTTTTATTTTATTTTTCTGAAGTATTTTGTACAATTAAATAAATAAATGTATTATTTATATAGGTATAGTTATAGGTATTTCCTCTATGTATTGTATACAAGTATTTTATTTTTATATTTTCTTTGTGTTTTTATTCCTGTTTTAACATAAACATGTATTATAAATAATATTTACAACATTATAAAAATATAATGGTATAAAAATAATGAATAATAAATAAAATGAATATTTTAATTGTTACAAGTATACAATAGGGGTCCAAAAGTCAACTTTCAAACCGTAACTCCGAAAAATATGAAACCACCTTCATTAAATAGCTTATTAAAAGTTATATAAAATTAGAGTAATTCTGATACATTTCGAGTTTTTTATTTGGAAAATACAGGTATGGGAAGTTGAGATTCTGGAAACTTATTTAGGTCATAACTTTTTATCTGTATATTATTTTTGTATGAAATGAATTTTGTATTTTTCTATACTTAATTATTTATAACTTCCACGTTTAAAGTTTCTTTATTTGAAGTATAAAAAGTGGAACCAAAAATAGGTCCCAAAATGAATAAAGAATGAATTAAATAAATTGTATTTTTATTGGTTTTTGGACCTTATCTCCCCCTACTTTATTCCTTGTCAACCTAGTCATCGAGATGCCTAGGTCTCAGGGTTTCGGATAAATATTTACAATATTTTATTATTTTTATTTTCTTTTCTTTATTCTATAATTTTGGCTTTAAAAATTGTATTTTATACACTATTTACACACATGCATGAATGCTAAAATGCATGAATTAAGGGTATTTACATGTATTTGCTAGGGTTTTTGCGACCAAAATGATAGAATAAAGATGATGAAATGGAGGTTCATCATCCCCCTATACTTGCCTTTGCTAGTCCCTAGCAAACACTTATGCAATAAGTGCATAAAAGAAAAATAAAGAAAAGAAAAAGAAGTAAGATGGAGTGAATTTAATTATCAAACTTGACTTCACAAAATCAATGTTTGGAGTTTAAGTCGGACCTTTGGAATTTTAGTGCGGACGAAACCTTAATGAGGATTGGATTCGAAATCCAACAGCCTCCAATAATCCCAAAACTCTGCTCAAGTCTCCTCAATAGCCAGGTCAGAATACTTCAACTCATACACAAACCTTTACGACTATGAGTCTAACTTTTACAGTGTAAGTGATAGTGGGTCTCCCCAACTGAAATGACAAAGATACTGACTTCTCCAATATGACAACCCAATGATTCCCCAATCCAACAACTCATTCCTCGAGGAGCGGGGTATTGCCTTCTAAGTTTAAGTGGCAACCAGCTCAAGAGGAGGGGGTGAAGAGAAGAATGGACGGTAGCCAGTGTTGCTATCTATCCTAGGAAGCAAGACCAGTGTAGTCAAGTCATATAGTTGCACGCTCACATGATTTGACTTTGAAGCTCAAGCTTGCTTATTAACTATACACATATGTACACTCCGACATGCTTTTTTATTTTTGTACAAGCCTGTCCACTTTCTTGGAGTTCTTGCCTTTTGCTTTTTCTAAAAGACTATATACAACATCGTTTACATAGGGAGTTTTTCCTTATGAGCCAGTAGATTATCTCTCTTTTGAAGCTTTATTGCAACCCACTATCTCCTGTCCTCAAAACTCATCATCACCGGATGGGTCGGGGTGCACTTCCCTCCCTAGAGGAGGACAAATGTTTCCACCTATGTGCGTCTCATACTGGCAAATCCAACCCCCTCACCACTCCAACTGAGTTGAGCCAAGTGAAAGGTGCTGGTGTCCAAGTTAGGTCATTATCAACAAGAGTCGTGCGTGTGCTCCGAAATACTCTACTTAGGCAGCCAAGAATCCAATGAACCAAGTTTCGTGATCCTAAAAGAATTAAGTCAACTAGACCTGAAGTACCCTAATCCCTATTCCTATAAGGTTCATGTTAATTAGGTAGATTTGAAGGTCTAACCTAGATCCAATCTTCAGATTTTACTTAGATTTGATCAACTATCAAACTCAATCTGAAAAATACTCATGCTATGCAAATGCTATGCGGAAAATATTTTTGTGATGCACTTTTCAAGATTTTGAACTTTTTATGCATTTTTGAAGAGATGATGCATATGCATTTTTTGTTTATTTTTTTCAAAAAGATTTTTCAAATGTTTTCAGATTTTAGTTTTGCAAATGTTTTTGGGATTTTTGAAAACAAAAGATTTGGCCAAAATCTAGGTACAAATATTTACACGGGGATGCATATTTTATTTACAAGAATTAGCTTTTAAGGATTTACAAGGGGTAAGTGGTCAATTATATATATGTATACAGAATTTTAGTTGAGATGTATTTGAAAAAGTTTTTCAAACAAATTTTGAAAATTATAGTCCAAAATATTTTTTACAACCTTTTTTACAAACATGTAAACAGATTTGAAAATCATTTCGCAAAAGTTTTCCAAACAGTACATAAAGATTTTTTATATTTTTGGAACCATTTTTCAAACCATTTAAATCGTTTATCAAACATTTTATTTCACACAAAGAAATAAGTTTTCAAACAAAATATTTTACAAAAGTTGAAAACATGTAACAAAATGTTTTCAAAATAGTTTTCAAAAGATTTTTCAAAAGGATTGTCAAACTATTTTTCAAACATTTTGCAAAAAATATTTTCACATGATTATTAGTCAGTAAGTACAAAAAGAATTTGAGGATTAATCAACATTTTTTTATTAAGGTTTTTAATGAATTTTATAGGTGTAACAGGCATAGTTATTAGTACAAATACGAAAGTATGAGTTATGGCTAAAGTATATACGCAGTATATATGAACCCCCTATACTTAGCTTGAGCTATGTCCTCATAGATCAAAGAGAAAAGAGAAGACATAACTCGTACTGATTATAGAAAAGTCTAAAGAATAAACGAATAAGAGATGAATGAATAAACTAATGAAAAGTCGACCATCCCCCCTATACTTAGGATCAAATAATCCTAAGTATAGCAGACTGGACATAAAGCAGGGAGGGTCAAGGGTGGGAATGAACAGATCGTACTCAGACTGTCTCCCCCTATACTTAGGGTAAGATATCCCTACGTATAGACAAGAAGAGGAGACAATGGAGAGGAACTAAAGGAATAGAACGACTCAGGGTGCACATCCCCCTATACTTAGGACAAGGTACACCCTAAGTATAGAAGACTGACAAAAAGGGGCGACACCTTTTCGGTAGATAAGGAAAATATAAAAGGAAAAGAAGAAAAGAAGAAAAGAGATCGGAAGATGGTAGAAGATAGAGAAGGACGTACACATCATTCCCCCTATACCTAGGGTAAAAGAAGCCCTAAATATAGGCAACAACAGGAGTGAGGAAACAGAACGATGAGAGAACACTCGGCTCGTCCACCCCCCTATACTTAGGACAAAGTACGTCCTAAGAAAGGCACACACAAGAATGGGGTGGATGAGCAATACGATTGAGGGTTAGAGGTGAACAAAAGCAAATATACATCAGAGATGGATGTACAATGGATCAAGATGGTTGAAAGGGAACCTTCTTGCGGGACTATTGAGGAATGGATCTGGTATGGTGCAGGTCGATATCGGGGTCCTCAGATGACACTAATCGATCATGGTCGACATGGTGTAGGTCCTCAGTGGTGTCAAATCGAAAAGGCACGAACTGGTCAATTGAAGTAGTATGGCTAGGTTCACCCTTGGTGGTCTCGCCGATATCGAAGTGAAAAGGAACAAACTCATCGTCAGTGAAAGAAGTAAAGTCAGAGTCATCCTACAAGGTCTCATCCAAGTCAAAACCAAAAGGAACGAAGTCATCAGTGGAAGTAGTCCAACTCAGTTTGTCCTCAAGAATCTCAACCGGATCATCTTATTCATCATAAGGCCTGAATTCTTGAATAAAAGCGATAAGATCAAAATCGACCTCAATCTCAATCACATTTGAGTGACTACGAACGGACTTATCAGTGGAAGTAGTCAAACCAGGTCCGTCCAGTCTAGTCTTGGTGTCTGCCCTCCGCTCTATGGTATCAATCATGTAAATCCCACAGATTTCAACAACACATCGCCACACACCACAAGGAGGAACTTCAAGGTCTATGATTTCCGAGTCTTCTGTCCTTTGAAGGATTTCTCGGGTCTCATCAACGGTCATAAAAAAACATCTCTAATATCGTCAGATAGGTCATAGGCCTCGGAGTCAACTAGAATCGGTGAAGGAGCATCAGGTGAAGGTCTCTTCTCAGTAGTGGATGCGGTGGTGGTCACCTTGCTCTCGTCAACAAGACGGAAGCGAATCTCTCCTGATCCATACTCAATAATGACCCTCGCAGAGGCGAAGAATGGTCATCCCAGGATGATTGGAGAGGGCTCCCGGTGGAGGTATCCTTAAGCAATACGATAAAATCAACATTGTAGCTCATGCCCTGAATCGAAATGACGACGTTTTCTAGTATACCCTTCGGCCTCTTTATTGATCCATCAGCAAATTGTACTATCATCCTAGTCTTCTTGAGAGGCCCTAAGTGACGAGACTGTACCTGCAAGAAGGGTAATATACTAATCGAAGCACCACCGTCGAGGAGAGTGTGATCACATGTATGGTTAGAGATGGTGCAGCTAATGAAAGGTGTGGCAGTGTTCCTCTTCTTAGGAATGGGACGGTGTGTAATGGTGTGGGCAGTGGTCATGGTCAAGATATGATGCTCAGATTTGCTCCTCCGCTTTCTCTTATGGGAAAGATGAGCAGATAAATTGGTCATGTCCTGCTGAAGTGGGGCACGGATGATCTCATGAATAGTGGCCACCATTTCGGTTCAGTCAACGCTTTTTTAATTTTTGGACCTCCTCCATACAAGGGAGGAAGTCGGAATTAGCTTCTACATGAGGCATGCCAAGAGCAGTCTGTACAACGGCATCCTCGGGGTCAAAGGTAGGACATGTTGTGAATGGATGTGTGGTCAAAGGGTCTAGCAAGTGAGCACTCTCCTCACAGTCTGACTCAATCATGTGTCTCTCGAAATCTTTTTGCATTTTTAATATTTTCTCATTTTTTTTAATTTTGGACGATTGTAAGCTCTCATGGAAATTCTCGACTGAACACATATCATCAAATGGTGGAGAATCATGGTCGCTCTTATTTATGCTAGTGAGGTTGTCAATCCTCTGTCTCATATGATCCATCATTTGGTTCAAGTGCTCAAGGGTGGACTCCATGAAAGGTGACTCGAACAGATCAGTCTCGGGTGGATGTGAAGGTGGAAAGTATGAAGGCAGAGGTGGATGTGTATAGAAGTCCGAGTAGTGAATCTGTGATTGAGGAGGGTATGTACAAAAGTCTGGAGCAAAGTCCTCCTGGAAAAAAGGAGGTGGACCGGTTGGAGTGAACAAAGGATCCGCAAAGTCCGGATAAAATACGCTCCAGTCGGCCATCTCAAAACAAGAGGAAAATGATCGGGAGAGCATGATGGTCAAGTCAAGAGAGGTGAGAAAAAGGTGCAAAGGCGCAGAGGCGATCTAGGATGCACACATACAATCACAAGCAAAACTCACACAAGACCAGCCCTCAATTCACCTACTCAACTCGGTAGAGACCGAAAAGTCGATCTTTTTATCTTGTCTATGTTTAGAATTAGGTGAGAAGTTAAAAATGTTGCACAAACACTTAGGAGGCTGAAATGAGATTTTGGCACTAATCCTTAGTGTGTGCGCAAGCAAGTAAAACGAAGACAATGAGGGGATTACTTGCCCCAATACATTTTTTTTTCTTTTTGGTCGATTTTAGGGTCGAGTAATATTAGCAGTCCCAATTTTATTTGCTATCACTTTTTTGGATTTTTAGTGAGAAATGCACCATCCTAACGAGGAGTCAATTTCACTTAGCACCTAGGTTGGCAAAATCAGAGGAAGAGAGGCGGAAAAGCAATGCAAGCGGCAAAACGATGATGTATGCTAAAGCGTAAATTCTCACCTTGCCTCCAGCACTCTACATGCAAAGATGCTCAGCAGAATCGAAACCTATATATATGCAAATGCAAGCCGATGAAATCACCCTATGTTTCAGAAATTGCTATTAGCGTGAAGAACCAATGGTAATGAGTTAGAATGGAACCGAAGTGTCCGATCTTGGAGTCTCCTCAATGCCAACCACAATGGGTCCTGCAAGTACTGTATGGAGAACTCTCGCGGTGCGGTGGTTTCGAGACTAAGTGAGAAGGAATTCAAATTTTGACTAAGTCCAAACAAATCTATAGGCACAGACAAATATATTAGGTGTTTGGCCTTAATCTATCTCAAGCAATCCTAAATCTAAGGGCTCAATCACACAAAAGAAAGAAAACAAAATCGAGAAACAAAGGGGAAAATGCGATAAAAACGTAGCAAAACTACGGTGAGCACCCAAGTGAATAATCACTTGGAAATTGGGCCCGAAAGTTCAAAGTCCTGAGTACCTGTATTATTACAATAATAAAGTCTCTCTCACAAAAATTACAAAAATATATGCAATAAAATAAAAGCTCGGGAATTGTCTTCAAAATTCCCTCCAAGTTTGCCTTGGTGCGAAGCCGAAGTCGCCTTACGTGGGTGCACGAGCGCTCCTAGAAAAGAGTGCCTCCCTCGATCCGCGTACCTCGCACAAAATCAAACGAGATGGTGCTTAGACAATTCAAATGATATATCAAATAAAAAAGGAAATAAATCACAAGGAATAGACAAATAATCACAATCAATCAAACAAAACCGATCTAAGCGCTCTTGCTCCCCGACAACGACGCCATTTGATGAACCCAAAAATCGGGCGGTCTAAATATGTCTCACACAGGGCGGAGACACAATTGCTGTGGCTACCACCCAAAATCTGGAATTCAGTCAATAGTTAACCCACAACAAAAATAAGTCAATGAAAAATGGTGCGGAGTTAAAATTTATTATAACTCTACAATGAATGTGTGTAGTGCAAGTAGTGTAGAGTGTTGAACAAAGGAAGCAAACATGTAGATCGGGGCAATTAAGCTCAAAAATGACAGTGATCAAGTGTCTATATGTGGGCTATATTTTTGTGGATTTTTTATTTTGTATTTTTTATTTAATTTTTGATTTTATATTTTTATATTTTAATTTTTAATTTTCTAATTTTATATTTTCTTTTTCTTTTATATGAATATAAAACTATATAAGGAGTATATATACAATATAGATAAGAGAAAGATAAGATTATGTATAAAAACTTAAAATATAGGAAATAAATTATTTTTGTGCTTTTATGTTTTTCTAGTGTTTTTATGATTTCTCTATATTTTCCTATTTTTTGGTATTTCTAAAATCAAAAATACTGAGAATAACGAACAAAATTAATGGCCGAATGAAAATGCAGATGAAAAATATCAAAAAGTGTCAAAAATTCTCCAAATTAATTTAAAATAAAGTTATTATGATAAATAAAATTCAGGAACAGAAAACACATTTTTTAGATTGTTATTGGGTTTTAGATTTTTTATGAAGGTTGTTAGAGTTTTTCTATTTTTATGAGTTTTCTTTTGTAATTTTTAGTGATTTTTGGATTAAATATAAAAGATGCAAAAACACACAAAATATAATTTTTTTGGAATTTTTCAAAAAAAGTTTTATTATTTTTATGTATTTTCTAATGTAAACAGTGAAGAAAATGCATGTTTTGAATTTTTTATAAATATTAAAATGCAACAAAGATGCAAAATAAAAATATGGCATGATATATCAATGCAACAAGAAGCTATGATAATTTTTTTGATGATTTTTCGAATTTTATAGATGCATGAAATAAATGCAAACCACAAAGAGGAACTACACTACTAGCAAGGGTATTTTGGTAATTAAGTAAAAGTCCTGGGGTTGAATGCACTTTTTCCAGAAAATTATAAGGCAATAAAAATATTTCAAGACTAAATAGAAATAGCCAAACAGCCAGGGGTATGCATGCAAAAATGTCAGGCACGCACGTGGATGTCACGTGACCTGGTAGGGGCCAACTAGTAATTACCAAAAATCTGGGGGGCTGAAATGTAAACTTTCCAAATAGTTTATAACTATATTAAAATGTTTTGGTACCAAAATGAAATAGGTAAACATACAGGGGGTCCTTTGCAAAATGGCCACACCCCTCACGTGTGCGAGTCACGTGAGGTGACGCGGACAAGGAACTTTCTGCAAATAAGTAATGTTCAGGGGACTTTTTTGCAAAATGTATAAAATTTTAAGCTGCAGAGAAAATATTGTGTTCTAATTAATAAATACAAAAATGGTCGGGTGAAAATAGGCAAAATACCCGGGCCTCGCGGATCGGACGACTGAAAACAGGTCACTTAAACACGTGGCACGATCTGGGCGGCAGACACCGGTTCGCGATCCAACAACCGTGATTAGATGAGCGTCGACGATCGATTGGTGCAGGCTTCGCGAAATCCAACTGCTGCTGTACACCTGGAGCGCCGACCCCGATCCAACGGCAGATGGCTGATCACGAAGAACATAGGAGAAGGTCAGCGACAACAAACTTCCCCGACCTCCTCCTCTCTCCTCCGACGGCGGTGGAAGGTCAAATGTGGCCGAGGAGACTCCTGGCGAGGTCCCTTGTGCACTGACGGAAACAAAAAGCTCCGGTAGTACCTAGAGTTCCCCCAAGAGGACAGAGGAGCATGAAGATCCAAGCATCTCCGGTGGACCTTCAAAATTGCCTCCAGGGCGCTTGAAGTGGCTAGACCTGCACAAAAAGTTAAGAGGGTCGCGGGCAAACTGTCGTGACCCTCCTACAAGCGTGGAAGGCGGCGATGGGGCATCGTGGTAAAAATGGAAGGTGACCGGAGCGGAACTCCGACGAGGATGGCGAAGGGCGAGAGAACGGGTGAAATGTGAATGGAAAGAAACGGGGAGGATGCTAAGACTACAATGAAGCTAGAAAATGCAAAGAAAAGTAAAAAAACATGAACCTCAAAGGCAAGATTGCCTGAGATATACCTCACGGCCAAGGTGGCCGGAGATGGGTGGAACACGCCCCAAACTCGCCTCCTCGATCAACCTGATGGCATGAGGAAGGATCTGTCACCTCCTTCCTTCTTTCTAGCGCCAAAAGAGGAGAGGGCAGCGATCCAAAGGGGTTCAAAATCGAGAGGAGGTGACAGGAGGGGTTTTGTACAAATGGCTGGGAGGGTGAGAAGAACGAGGCGAGCAGCTTGAATCGATGATCCATATCCGGAGGAGAACCATGGGCGTGTATCCTCGATCGATGGAGATGAAAAGTCATGAAGACTCCATCATGATATGGTGAAAGGCCGCTCCTCGAAAAATCCGCAAAAAAGGCGAATAACGAGGTGTTCTGACATGAACAGGAGGCGGGTCAGAGAGTTGACCCGTGATCAACTCTCAGACCCCCTGATTGGTCCACGTGGACCAACTAGAAAAATCCTGCAAAAAAATGATTTAAAAAATCATTTAAAAAAAGCAAATGAATTTAATAAATTTTAGTTATTAAATAAAAAATATTTATTATTTTATAAATTATTTCATTATGATTTTTATTTATTTTTTCGAGATTTAAAATTACAAGTTTCCTTTTATATGTTATAGACAATTATATTCATCTATATATTTTCATTTTTATTTTTTATTTTTTATTTTTAATTTTATTTATTTTGTTTATTATTTTATGATTTTATAACTTAATTTTATACATTTGATTTTTTTTTATTTTATTTTTCTGAACTATTTTGTACAAATAAATAAATAAATGTATTGTTTATATAGGTATAGTTATAGGTATTTCATCTATTATTGTATACAAGTATTTTATTTTTATGTTTTCTTCGTGTTCATATTACTGTTTTAATATACACGTATTATAAATAATATTTACAACATAATAAAAATATAAAAGTATAAAAATAATGAGTAATAAATAAAATGAATATTTTAATCAGTACAAGTATACAATAGGGGTCCAAAACTCAACTTTCAAACCGTAACTACGAAAAATATGAGAACACCTTCATTAAATAGCTTATTAATAGTTATATATAATTAAAGGTGATTTTGATACATTTCGAGTTTTCATTTGAGAGATACAGGTCTGGGACGTTGATAACTTTTTATCTGTATATTATTTTTGTATGAAAGCAATTTTATATTTTTCTATATTTAATTATTTACAACTTTCTTGTTTAAAGTTTCTTTAATTTAAGTATAAAAAGTGGAACCAAAAATAGGTCCCAAAATGAATAAAGAATGAATTAAATAAAAGTTATTTTTATTGGTTTTTGGCCCTTATCTCCCCCTACTTTATTCCTTGTCGACCTAGTCATCGAGATGCCTAGGTCTCGGGGTTTTGGATCGTAAAATATATACAATATTTTATTCTTTTTCTTTTCTTATCTTTATTCTATAATTTGGGCTTTAAAAATCGTATTTTATACACTATTTACACAGACGTGCATGAATGCTAAAAATGCAGGAATTAAGGGTATTTACATGTATTTGCTAGGGTTTTTACGGCCAAAATGATCGAATAAAAATGATGAAATGGAGGTTCATCAAAAGCCTAGACTAGATTTCTATATTTCTATAGTGCGGAAAAAACCGCATGTCATCTTTGGAGTCAGGAGTTCAGGCTTGGCCGCGAACCATACATGTCACCTCACTTGTGAGGCTAAACCCTATCTTCCACAAAGGGGTCTAGCCATTCTTTCTCCCGTGAAAGAATATATTCCCCCGGGGAATGGTCTTATTTAATGGGGATGTGACCTGAGAACCAGTGATATGGCTTCTTTGTGAGGAATGGCTTCTTCGTGTGGGACTGGCTTCTTCGTGAGGAAGGGCTTCTTTCCCGACTAGATTATAGAAAAGGTCAAATGAGAGCCTTTAGAGGAAAGCTGCTTGTACCCTACCCCATGTCAGTCTATATTTTGATTACCCCGTCTAATGCCTAGTTTAGGCCTGTGGTCATACTCCTTTTTTCAGCAGCATCACTGACCTCTTCCAGACACAGGAGCACTATTCCAGTACTTGTCCTCCTTATAGAAGTGAGAGCTCCTTAGGGTGGAATTGTTCACGGTGGATTAGTTCCTCCTCCTAGTTCGATGATTCTTATAAGACGTAGTATTTGAATAATAAAGAGGAATAGTTCAATGAATAGTGGATTAACAAGATTCTTTCATTTAATGATTTTATGCAGTACTGAGTTCAGAGCTTGAACAACCAATGGTAGACTCCTTACAGTTATATGATTGTTGACATGAGATCCTTCAGGTTTTGATTTAAATGACATATTAAAGTGTCATTGACCCAAATAATCCAGCGACAACAAACAAATAATTTTTCATCTTCTTCTCAGGCTGCAAAATTAACTAAAAGGGAACAATGAAGCAAGAGAAATTTTTGCCACTTATTTACATGTATAGCGGACATGATTGAACTTAGGGTCAAATAATCGATGAAAATGAATTAAGAGCAAAGGCAGAAATCTCAAAGGCAAACTATCCTCGAATTTTTTGGAATTTTTGTTTTTTTTTAATTTTTTTTATTTTTATTTTTTTTATTTTCAGATTTTCAAATTTTAGTGATTTCATTTTTGCATTTTTTTAAAATTTCAAAAAAAGAATAATATGCACAAGATAAGAAAACGTGTACCAAACTCTTTTTGTGTTTTTCAATTATACCAAAAATAATAACAGAAATCTAGAGAAAATATTTTTGGATTTTAAAGATTTTGAAATGTTTTTGGGAATTTTTGTAGAATTTTCGGATGTTTTTTTATTTATCTAAAAATCAAACAGTAGCAAAAATGATGAACAGTGCACATCCTGGAGTAATTTGTAACTTAAAAAAATTTAAATATCCAAAACTCCTGGCAATTATTCTTATGTTGAAATATATGCAAATATCTACAAACAAGAAGTGAAATCATGATTTTTGGATTTTTGTAGAAGTTTTATGATTTTTATAAGATTTTTAATATTTTTCATTTTTTGGGTTTTAAAAGGAATTAATGCATGACATTTGGAAAGAAATCAAGAGATAATAAAATAAAACTACTCTAATGTTTTTGGAATTTTTAGGAGAATATTCAAATTTTTATAATTTTTGAATTTCAAACAGGAAAAAATAACATATTTTTTATTTTAAAATAATATTAAATATTGAAAAAATGTGATGAAAAATTTATGCTATAAAGATAAGCACATTAGGAACTTAACATGATTTTTGGGAATTTTATTGACCATAGAAAATATTTATTTCAATAATAAAAGAAAGCAAAATAAATTATATAAAATAAGGACTAGAATGCAATTATTCAATCTTTGTTCATCAAATAAATAATAGAAATAAAATAGAGGGTGACATTTGCAATTTACACAGCAATGGCGTGCCAAGCATATGATAGAGTCTCTGGCGGTCGTCTTTGTAATATCTAGAACGTCTAAGGGCTTTTATGATATTTTTTTAATTTTTTTAATGAACCCTAGGTGCCTGTTTAGTTGCTGGGTTGGACTGGGTTGGGTTGGGGTACACCGGTGTGCCCCTCCTTCCAACCCTTTCAATCCTCCTCACAGTTTACCATTCACAGGGGTACCCCAACCCAACCCAACCCAATCCAACCCAGTAACCAAACATGCCCTAGGTTTCTTTCGTTCCTTCAAGATGGAGGAGGCCAAGCTTGGGCCACAGCCTCCTCTTTGATTTCTCCAAACATGGGGGCGGTAGAGGAGATTCTTTGGTCGGTAGATCAGTTATGCGGCGGCTGTGCCAAAGTGGAGGCAACGACTGGTGGTGTATCTCCCAGGCAGAGTTGTAGTGGAGATGCATGGCGGCTGGCTGGGCGACAGAGGCGTGGATGATGATTAACGGTGTCTGGCACCATCGTGGTGTGGGGACTCGTCATTGAGGTGGGACGGAAGCCTCTGCGGCGGAGGGGGCGATGGTACAAGAGACACGACGGTATGAGGCTGAGGGTGCGGACCTGGGCGGCTGCCATTTTTTATTGTAAACAATAATAAAAAATTTTGTTTTATTTTTTTGTAAATACAAAATAGAAAAATTAAAAGCAGAAAATAAAAAAATGTTTTTATTGTTTTATTTTTTTATTTGTTTAGATGATCCTGTAAAACAAATGTTAGGAGAAAGAATTTTTTTTGTTTTTTATTTTTTATTTATAAACAAATGAGGATGTGAGCACGACAGCTAGGTCCCAAACTCAAAACGGAAGATGTGTTTGGGGATCAGGCAAAATATGTGGAATGGATCCAAGTCTCCGGCCACCGTACGTGGCTGAAGTTGAGAGATCGTGATGGATAGAATAGCACGTGGAGAGATCGAGAAAGTAAGATGAAATATCAGATCGTTGACGAATCAAATCGTGATGGTTTTTAAAATTTAAAAAAATGGCGACGAAATAAAGAGCCGAAAACTAAAACTAAGTTAATCTAGATAAAAAATAAGAAGAAAACGTGGATCCAACCTTAGGAGCGGAAAAGATCTTAATCACCTTGACGAAGGCTGATGCGCTGTCACCAAAGATTGATCAAATTGAAAAGATCGAGAAGGAGCCTTATTAATAAATAGAATGGCATTGCACTTTAAATTTTGATTTTTTTTGGATGAAGATAAGAGATAAGAGAGAAGAAAAGTTGGAATGAGATCAATTAGAAAGGTAAATACTTATAAAGACTTACTAATTTTTTTATATTTTCGTCACTTTATTTATTGGAAAATTAGTGTTATTTTTTTATTTTTTTGTGGTAGTTATTTAAGAAAATTAAATATATACATATGCTATATACAAATATGACATTATCTACATGGGTAAATAAGCAAATTAGTTTATTACTATTTTTATTTTTTTATTATTTTTTTATTTTAAATAATTATTTAAAATATTTACAAATATTTACAAAGTACAAATAAATCGTAAAATTGCACAAACCACCCCAGAAAACTGACTTTTCAACCGTAACTCCAAAAATTATAAAATCACAACCATTTTAAAGATAATTTAATTTAGAATACAATGGAAGTGAGTTTGATTCAATCTGAGTTCATGTGGAGCCGAAATTGATCTTTTAATTATTGCTTAATGGCTTTTTCCAGATGCGGTTACTTTTATTATATACATGATTTTATTGTGCAATTATTTTTATTATTTAGCCAACATTTTTGTATACAACTTTTGTTTTGAAAATTACTTTATTTAAGTTCAATTTATATACAAATAAAATCGTGTTAGTTTTATACATATACACATAATAATTGAGAAGTATTTACAACACACTTTCTCCTTCTGATTAAGGACCCTTTCTCGTCCTACTTTATTCATGGTCGATCAGGTCAAGTCTTGACCTTCTCTCGGGATTCGGGTCGGCTTGTATCTATTACATATATACAGTCTTCTTTTCTTTTCTTTATTTTTATTTTTTCTTTATTTATTTATTTTAGGTTAAAATAATATACAAATATACAATATTTACACATAGATGCAAGTTAGTAAGAATATGAAGTTAGTATTATGTACATGTGTTTTATAAGGGATTTTAAAATAAAATAAATGAATAAAGATGACGGATTGCAGATTCATCATCTCCCTATTCTTTACCTTTGCTAGTCCCTTAGCAATCACTTATTTGAAAGAATATGTGAATAGAAGAAAGGAGGAAGGAAAATAAATAAGTTAGGACACTATTGAGTATTAAAATTTTCTTCATAAAATTGTAGTTTGGAACTCTGTCAGACCTTTGGATTATTAGTGTGTCGGAACCTTAACGGGAGATGGATTTGAAACCTAATAGCCTCTAAGTTCCAAAAGACTCCTATTCAGGTCACCTCAACAATTAGGTCAGAATAAGTCTACATACACGAATTCTTGTGACTTTGAATCTTTACTTGTACGGTGTAAGTGAGATATAGCTCCCCATCTCAAAAGTAGCAAAGAAACAACCTCCCTCAACAAGGTAACTCTAGTTCCCCGGTCTTGCAACTCTTTCCTCGAGGAGCGCAAATATTCCCTTCTAAGTTCAAGTACAACCAACTCAAGAAGAGGGGATGGAGAAAAGAATGGATGGTAACCAGTGTAGCTACCTATCCTTAGATGCATGACCAGTTTAGCCAAGTCATCCGCTGCAGGCTTAGAAAAAAATGACTTTGAAGCTCTTATTATTATTATTATTATTATTATTATTATTTTATCCTTGTATATACACTCTGGCATGCATTTTACTGTTCAATCAGGCATGTCCACTTTTGGAGATTCTGCATTTTTCCATACTTTTTTTTGAAAGTATATACAAGGTGCAACATATACGTAAGGAGTTTTTCCTCGTAAGCCAGTAGACTATCCCTCTTTTGAAGCATTCCAACAACATCCTGTCTTTAGACCTCAACATTGATAGACCAGGTTGAGAAGCACTTCCTTCCCTAGAGGAAGAGGAGAGGTTCCCCCTAGATGTACTACCCTCGTATGCTACCCCAAGCCAAAAGATTCTGCCTCCTCACTACCTCATCCATGAAGAGCTACGCGTAGAGTGCATGTCCAAGATAAGCCATAGTTTTAAAGAATCATGCGTGTGTTGTTAAATATTCTACTTAGACTACTCAAGATGGCATGTGAACATACTCCTATGGACTCAAAGAATTAAGTCACTAGGACCTAAAAAGTCTTAACTCCATTTCTTATAAGGTTCCTATGAAATTAAGTGGATTAATGTCCAACTAAGCTCCACTCTTCAATTTTATTCCATACTTAGTTTAAGTGTCAGTACTATCCTGAAAAATGCACATGCAAATGCAAGAGAATATGAGCAATGAAAAGAAAACAATTTTTTTGAAAAAATTGATGCACATGGGAAAAGAACACATTTTTTGAAACAATTTTCTAATTTTGAACTTTTTATGGATTTTTGGAGAAATGCAGATGTGAAAGAAATGTTTCTCTCTCTCTTTCTTTTTGTTTTTTTTGTGTTTTTTTACACACATGGATTTTCTAAAATTATATACATATCCCCTCGAAATAATTATCTTAAAAGTACGAGTTATGTCTAAAGTATATATACAATATATACAACACCCCCATACTTAGCTCGAGCCATGTCCTCATAGTGATCAGAGAGCAACAAAGGAAAACATAACTCGTGCTAAGTACAGAAAAGTGAAAAGACTCCTATGCTACAATGACTCAAAGAAAAGATAAAAAGAAGAAAAGTCAGTGATCCCCTCTATACTTAGGATCAAGTAATCCTAAGTATAATAGAGTGTACAAAAGGGAAAACCGATGAAGAGAATGTACAGACTCAATCGAAAATAAAAAACACGATATGAATAACATGCCCCCCCATACTTAGGCAACATCAAGAGTGATGAGCAGGATGCATACGAACAACATCCCTAAGTATAGGCAACAACAAGAGTGATGAGCAGGACGCATACGAACAACACAATTCCTTCACCCCCTATACTTATGATAAATCACATCCTAAGTATAACATACATACACACAGAAAAGGGGATAACGATAAAACGGGAGAAGAAAGAGTAAAACGAAAGGATATACAAGAGGTAGTCATCTCATGTATCAGACGCATAAGATGGAATCAAAAGATCATCACCTGATACCACAGATATAGAATCCACAACAGACAGGAGTGTATTATGATCTAGATATGGCTTCAGCAACTGTCCGTTCACAACAAATGACTGTGTCACGTGACAACCCAGATATGATAATACTTCTATTATCACGCACAGCTCTCACGATGAACGGTCCTGACCAATTGCTTTTCAATTTTCCCAAAAACAGCTTCAACTTGACATCAAATAACCAAACTTTCTGATCAGGAGAGAAAGTTTTCCTTCGAATGTGTTTATCATGCCAACGCTTGACTTTCTCCTTATACATGAGTGAGTTATCATATGCAAAGTCTCGGAATTCCAACAATTTATTCAGATCTAACTTTCTATTTTTTCCCGCCTTCTCATAATCAAGATTGCAGACACGGAGTGCCCATAAAAATTTGTAAATTAATTCCACTGGCAGGTGGCAAGGCTTTCCATACATCAATCTGTAGGGAGACATACACAAAGGAGACTTGTATGCCGTCTGATAAGCCCCATAGAACTGAATCAAGCATCTGGGACCAGTTCTTCCTTTCTATACGTACAAGTTTTTGTAAAATCATCTTTATTTCCCTATTTAAAATTTATGCCAAGCCATTAGTCTGAGGGTGGTAAGGATACGCAACTCTATGCTCAATGGGGTACTCCTTCACAAGTTTCTTTAGTTCTCTATTTATGAAACGGCTTCCCCCATCTGAAATCGGTATTTTAGGAATCCAGAACCATGCAATAATGTGATCCTTGAGAAAGGAACACCCCATACAACTATCTGTGACTCGGATGGGTATAGCTTCCACCCATCGACTAACATAATCCATGGCGAGCAGGATGTACTAAAATCCCTGAATAACAGGAAATGGGTCCATGAATCCTATCCCCCAAGCATCAAAAACATAAAAATCTGTATGTATCTTAGAGGCATGGTATCATTGGAACCAACGGTTCCTCCCATTTCTGACAGTCGGTACAACCTTGAACATACTATGTAGCATCATTAAACAATGTGGGCCAGCAGAGGCCACTCTGTAAACCTTTCCAGCCGTATGTTTCCCTGAATGATGCCCACCATATGTAATTTGTGACAATGCTCAAGTACACTGATGTGTTCTTCTTGAGGAATACACCTTCTCTAGATACAATCCGCACCCTCACGAAATAGGTACGGATCCTCCCATTGGTAGTAGTGAATTTCTGACAGAAATATGTCTACCTTGTACTTCAACCAATCTTGTGGAACTTTCCTGCAGACAAGATAGTTCAAAATATCAGCATACCATGGGAGTGAGTCTATAAACAAAATGGCCTCATTTGGAAAGGTTTGGAAAATAGGGATCATGTTATGCTTAGAGCTCTCTGCATATGTGATAGGGGAAAGGTGATCTGCCACAACATTTTTCACTCCAGGTTTATCTCGAATCTCTAAATCAATCCATCTGATAAGGCATAGTTTGGAATCCTTCTTTTCCTGCAAGTATCGTATGGCGATGTGATCCGTGTATACAATAACATGGGGACGATGAGGTAAGATCTGGATTTCTCTTGTCCAAACACAACTGCTAACATGTCCTTCTCTGTAACTGTATAATTTTGCTGTGCTTCATCCTGAGTCTTGCTAACATAGTTTATAGCAAATGGTATCCCATCTCTTCCTAAAACAGACTGCGAAATCAGAAGCATTTGTCATGATCTCAAAAGGAAGAGACCAATCAGGTGGCTGTAAGACAAGATCACTGGTAACTATTTCTTCCATCTGATAGAGTTCAAGGAGTACTTTCTCATCGAAAAAAAATCAGTCTCCTTACATAGAAGCTCTGTCAAAGGTTTGGCGGTTTTGTTGAAGTCCTTTATGAATCGCCTATAGAATCCTACGTGTCCCAAAAATGACCTCAACTGCTTCAAATTCTGCGGAGGCTCTTACTTGGAAATCACATTAATCTTAGCCGGGTCAATCTCCATACCTTGTTTGGAGATGACATGGCCCAATACAATCCCATTAATCACCATAAAGTGACTCTTCTCCTATGAGAGCACTAGGTTTACCTCACAGCAACGTTGAAGAACTCGGTCTAAATGAGCAAGAAATGTGTCAAAACAATCCTCGTAGATCAAAAATCATCCATGAAGACCTCAAACTGACCATGTCAACAAAAACGGCCAACATACACCTTTAGAATGTATCGGGAGTGTTACACAATCCAAAGGACATCCGCCTAAAGGCATAGGTGCCAAACGAACAAGTGGAAGTAGTTTTCTCCTGATCATCAAGAGTAATAGCAACTTGGTTGTATCCCGAGTACCCATCCAAGAGGTAAAATAACTATTTCCCTGCCAAGCTCTCAATAATCTCATCAAGTGGAAAGTGATCCTTCTTGGTAGCTGAGTTCAGGCATCCATAATCTACATAGATACGCCATGAAGTAGGTACCCGAGTCAGAATTTCCTCACCACGACCATTCTTTATGATCGTAATCTCGGATTTCTTCGGGACCGCATGTAAAGGGCTGACCCACTTGGAATCTGAAATGGGATATATAAAGCCAACATCACACCATTTTCTGATCTTCTTCATGACAACCTCTCTTAAATTTGGATTTAGATGGTGTTGGCATTCACAGGAGGGTTTACAATCATCCTCTAGGTACATATGATGCAAGCACAACACAGGATTAGTCCCATGGAGATCCGAGATATTCCAACCTATTGCCATGTCGTTTCTCTCAAGAACCTCTAGCACACGAGATTCTTGTTCAACAGTCAACTGCGACCTGAGGGTGACCGGAGATATTTGGGGGGGGGGTCCCGCAAGGAAGGCATATTTCAACGTTGACGGTAAATCCTTAAGCTCAGGTGGGGTCTGAATCGGCTCTACAATAACCTCTGCTACTGCACTGGTAGACGGTATATGATTTGTACTCTGTCGAGTATCCACCTTCACTACTAATGGCTCAACAAGTAAAATATCTGATAGATCTGCAATGAATGATCTCTGCTCAGAAAGGAGGGGCTAATCAGGGTATTCAACATCCTTATCAATTAGTGGTGCATATATCTCGGCATCAGAAATATGTCTCTCATTTATGCATAAATCAGGAAATTCAACACATGGCTCGGATATCTGTACTTCAGAATTCTTAGAATGAGGCCTATCATTGGTAATCTTAGAAAAGTGTATCAAAGTAATATCATAATGTGCCTCTAAAAACTTAAATTGGTCCTCAGAAATCAGCGCAAACTGCTCATCAGCAATTGGCTCAATTGGACCACCAAGGGAACTCATGTGGACTGTGATTTCCATAGAGTCCTTTTGGGAAAGGAACTCCTGGGTATCTATAAAATCAGTGAAAAGGTCTATTTATTTAAATTTAGCAAGAAAACTATAGTCATATGGCTTTGATATAGCTTTCTTTGTCTCATCTGTTTCATGTGGTGGTGATGGTCTAAGATCAAAGATCATCTCAATTTTCATCTTTCACTACGAGAGTGAAAGATGATCTCTCTAGTACCATAATTAACTGTTGCTTCGGCTGTTCGGAGGAACGGTTGATCTAGTATGATCGTGGTATGGAGTAACGGTGCAGATGTGTCCATGTCCATGACAATAAAATCAACAGGGAATTTCATTCCCTGCACCGGTACAATAACTTCCTCTAAAATGCATCTTAGCCTCTTAATCGATCTATCAACAAACTCAAGGATCATCCTGGTTGTTTTAAGAGGTTCTAACTGAAATTGAGATAGTAAAGAGGAAGGCATGTGATTGATGGAGGAACCACTATCGAGAAGAGTATGATCAAATTCTCGATCAAAGATATGGCAATGAATGTGAGGTGCTCCCTTGTCTTTCTTTTTAGGCGGGAGGTTACTTATGGCATGAATTGTGGCCATGGTCAAGATGTGCTTCTCTGTTTCCTTTCGTCTGTTCTTCCTTGGTTGACGCTTTTGTGTACATGCCTCTTTCATTCTCGTTTTTACTGTAGGCATGTATTCTGTGGCCTTAAGGATTGACATCTTTAAAAAGATATTCTCTAAGATTTCGACCACTCCCGGATCAGATAAGGCTGTTTTAATTTTTGATTTTTTTGGATTTGAGAGCAGAAGGAAATGGCACTGAATCAGAAGAAACATGCAGATGTTCATTTCCATTATTCAAAATAGAATCCTCATGTACAAAAGGATAACCAGAATCAGTATATACAGTGTTGTCCAAATCAGGTGGAGGAAAAATAAAATCTAAAACAGAATGAGATGTTGTTGTCGACGGAGAGGAAGAATCTGTGACTTGTATATTCTCCCTTGCTGATGATGATCTACATCTACCTTGTGAAGTTGGTGAAACTCAAGACTTGGGTGCTGCTACACTGGTCCTCTCGACTGCTAGTAAAGGAGATGATGTAGAAGATGATGCTCTCTCAATGGTCCGTTCTCCTCATCCCAATTGGTGTGTAGGCAGCTGCAAACTCCTACCACTCCTGAGATGAATGGCATCAGATAAACATGTAAAATCAAGGGACATACCTGTGCCGGGGGTGGGTGGGCTATTGGCTACCTGCTCCTTATGTCTGAAATTGTTGGGGTTGGCTTTGACCTGTGCTGGAAACAATGTCTTGGTGGTAGTCAGGTCATCGATCTGTTGAGTCAGTTCATTCATGTTCTTCATAAGCAATGCACGTTGGTCCAGTGCTGGGTTAACTGAAGGGGTTTATGATTGCTCATTGACTAGTTGTCGTTGAGAATGATAGTACGGAGGTTGTTGGTAACCATACAATTTCTGATAATGAGGAGGAGGGGGAGGATATTGTCCATAATATGCAGTGTGTTGCTGGTTAGGATGAGGAAAATACATAGACTGTTGTTGTGGCTGGCCTTGTCTCCAATTTTGGAACTGTGGTGGAGACTGAAAGTAAGGATGGAACTGGTAGTGTTGGTATTGTTGTTGTCTACCTCCCTAAAGCTGGTGGGCGCGTCTCTAACCCTACTGTGAACTCAACTGGCCTTGCCCTGATAGACGGGGCTGGTTCTACTCCCAGTCGAACCAGATATTGTTCACCTCTTGAATGATAGGTGGAGGTGGGGACTGCTTCTCAGGAATGTATGCTACTTCTTGCAGGTATGGAACTATCTGATGTGCATGATGTTGAACCTGATCAGGTGTCTGCACGTAGTAGACATGCTGAACTGTGGATGGTCCTCCGCTACTCTGCTGGGTGGAAGAAGTCTGCTCCCTAGTAGAGGTATTGGCTGTTGCACTCACACTGTGAACTGCATCGATCTTACTCACAAGAAGCTCCAGGTGCGTTGTTATCTCATACAGCTTATCCAGGCTCTTCATCCTTTGCTCGATTACTTGAAGCTTCTCAAGCTCCTTGGATCATTTCTCAATAATTTCTACTTTGGATAAATGATTTCCAATAATGGTCGGATCATAATTGTCCACCCTATCCACTTCTTGTGATGCCGTCAAGTTGACATCCTTGTGGGGTATTGCTGGGGCGGTGACGGGGTGCTTCTGAAAAGCACGTGAAGAAGAAAGAGTTGCTGAACTCTCCGCTATCTCCTCTAAAATTTGATAAAGGACATCCTCATCCTTGTTGAAGTGGCTCCCCCCACAAGCGGCATTTACCAACTTCTAATTTTCTATGCTTAAACCCCAGAGAAATTTTGTACAAGGTTGGTCTTTGGAATATCATGATGGGGCATTTATCCATCAGATCTTTTAATCTTTCCTACGCCTCATGAATAGGATCTTGAGGCATCTGGGAGAAATTAGCAATCAAGGATCACATTTGGTTCAGTCGTCCAAGTGGATAATACTTGTTCAGAAATGCGGACCTCAACTCTTCCCAAGTGGTGACAACTTTCTCCTAGTGATTTAACCAATACAAAGCTTTGCCCATCAGACTGAATAGAAAGGCAGTCATCTACACTACCTCATACGGAATGAATCGCGACGATATCAACAGTCAGTGTGTCATGATCAAGAAAAGGCTTCAGACACCAACCGTTGACTCGAAAGGTGGACTTAGAAGACAACTTGGATATGTCAATACTGCCATTGTCATGCACCATTCTGACTAAATACGGTACCTTCCACTTTCTCTATAATTTCCATGGAAATAGTCTCAGTCGTGCATCAAATAACAATATTCTTCGATTTGGCTCAAATTGTTTATGGCTGATGTGTGAATCATGCCATATATTCATTCTATCCTTATAATGTAGGCTACTTGATGAGTCCAAAAACCCTCTGTTAACTTGTGGGAATCAATGCACTAAAATAAATGTGTTGTTTATTATAGGCGGGTAATCAGAATCAATCAAGAAATAACGACTTAATTTAATTAATCAAATTTAATCGAAGTAGTTTTATGTTTATTTAGCCTGGGCAAGCCCTAGGGTCAAACTCGAGGAGGCAAAGGAACAACCCAGATTAGTCTATCAAAGTTCATGCATGACTTTCATGGCAGAATATTTTTGGTATTTTAAATGCAATTTTATAATGCAAACGAAATGCAGACCAATTTTAAGGACAAGAAATATTGTGTCAATTAAATTATATCCAAAAATTATAAAAGGTGATCAAGATGTGAATAATGATGAAATGTAAACAAGGTGAATTATAATAATTAATTTTAATAAATATTAAACCTCTTTATTTTAGGAAATAAAACTATCAATGATAGATCAATAAATGAACTATCCTAGAAAATCCTATACCCTAAAAATGTAGAGTTTACTACCTATTAAAAATTAAACATTAAATTCCAAAACATGATTTTTATAGGACAAAATATACATGCAAATGCAATTCTTTTTTAACACAATGTTCCCATTAAATTCTATTATACGTGATTTTTTTGCAATTATAAAAGTTATGGTTAATAAATTATGGATTCCTAAGCACAAACGGGGAAAAATATGTTATTTTTCACATAGGAAATTATTAATAATTAACCATAGAACATTAAATTATAAAACAAATGACACAATGTAGAGAATTAGTTGTAATACAAAATGCAATTTTTTGATAAAAAGATGTGAATTAGTTGTTCAAATGACATATGGAATAGAGATGTCAACTTGCAAAATAAAAAATAAATAAAATAGTAAACTACAGAACATGGGCGTAAGTAGAATTACCGAGGCCCAACTGATCTTTTTGTAAAATTTCCATGGGCAAGTGCATAGCACATGCCATTGGTGGCGAGCGGGGGGGGGGGGGTGGGAGGGGGGGTGGACTTTGGTGATACGAGGCTCCTTTAGGGGCTTTGATGCAATTAACCCCCAATGCATGTGCCTCACACATGGGCGGGGGCTTCGTTATTTGAGCCGCAACGGATGCGTGCGACTGGTATGCTGAGGCGGAGGAGTGGGGTACAGCGATGGGGCTCCTGAATGCGGTTGTTGGCAACTAGAGGTGCAAGGAGTACGGCTGAGGTGGTCGTGACGACAACGAAGCACCTGGAAGAGGAGCTACACAGATGGTGGAGTCAGATGGAGGGACCTGCTATATGTAACGGGAGGACGTTATCTATGAACTCAAACCCTGTATCTAGCGAGGAGGCATCAATGAAGTGCGAAGGAAGGAGTCGTCGATGGAGTAGCATCGGAGAAGGAGTTCAGATACAGTGGCATTTGGTGGTGGAGTTGGTTATCGATGAAGAGTATGAGGCAGGGTGTGGCATAAGTAGAGTTGGGGCTCAACAACTGGAGAAGTGTCGGAGCAAAGAACGATGGTGCCGATCGAAGCAGTTGCGACGAGGCTCAATGGCCTCGGATCTCACCAAGGAAGGAGATGACGGGTTGCCACCTTGTAGCCCCCTTTACCGTGCAATTGACGGATGCAGAAGAGTTGGGGTGGTGCTATTTGTTAAATAGCTGAGGGCAATCGGTGCCGGGGTCGTGAGACTGAGGGGTGGAGTCATCGGAAATCCATGGAGGCGTGTGATTTGTGGTTGAAGGAGGAACGAGATTGGGTAAAGGAGATTCGTACGGTGGTAGATTAGTGAAGGTGGGTTGTCGTCTCAAGAGGCGACAACAACGTTTGGAAGGTGGCCGATGAGAATCACGGTGTGGCAGCGCGGTGGTGATTTGGAAAGAGGAGGTTGATGGTCGGCCATAGATAGAAAGGAAGGATGCAATGGCAGACCAAATTGGGCAGGTGGGCGGTGGTTGATCGACGGTGCGATGATAGAAGAGGAATGGGGACAAAAATTGGGGGAAGAAGGAAGAAGCCTAGGGGTCATCCGATATGCCCAGATTGAACAGCCAAGATCATGCCACGTGGTGTTTTTTATTTTTATTTATTTCAATTTTTTAATAAATATGTAAAATATAAATACAAAAAATAAGTGACACGTGATAACTCCAAGAGCTACCACCTTTTAGCTCCAGAAAATTTGAAAAATAAAAGAAAAGAAAATAGAAAAATAATAACAAACAACCTCAGATCGAAACATTTTCTTCACCAAAGTTGCTTGTATCGATGATGACTACAACGTTTTATGAAGAGACCAAAACAAAATAGATCATTTGCACAAAATGATATTTTTGGGGTACTTTATGTGTATAAAATACTTTGATTTTTGGATTTTGTAATTTTTTTAACATTTTTAAATAAGATAAAAATAAGGAAAAATCCTATAAAATATAAAGCAAGTACTAACACATTATTATATTTTTTGAATTCTTATTAATGAAGAAAATGGAGAAATAAAATATGGTATGATAAAGATAACTTTTGTACAGACTGTTCGTGAGCACTCGGATTCTTTGATTTTGATCTTATTTTAGATTTGATTTTTTGCACAATTTAAGAAAAATTTTAGCAAATAAAATAAATGAAAATGAAAATGAAATAAAATAAAAAGAGATAAATATGCACCTAAAATAGTTGGTCAAAATAGGTAAAATACACAATGTACAAAAGAGACCCAAAATCCAATTTTCACATATGAGCTTAGATTAACTTGAACTTCGTTTTGTTTTGAAGCTAATAGAATGCACATTCATTCAAAAGTAAGTAGGATTAAATCGGACACTGTATGAGGATGATATCATATTTTAGTCCAATCATTTTGAAATTAAGGTTTGGATTTCTGGTCCACTTATTTTTGTTAATGATTTTTTTTGTAATTTTCTTTTATTTGTGTTAGTGATAAGTACACAAAGGAGGTGATTTCATGTGATTTGGAATTAGCAGAAATTAAAAAAATCAGAGAATTTTGCTTATTTTACAAGTTAATTGGGCTGAGATTTATAGCTTCTCATTTTATGCAATTATGCATGATAAAATGCATTTATTATTTACACATGTATGAATGTTAATAATGTAAGATAAAGGATAAAATATAGATGAATTTTGGAGAACTGAGCCTAATTAATCTCTTTTAGTGTGATGAATCACATATTCATCAATCCCTTATACTTAAACAATGCTTGTCTCCGAGCAATGAAATGAGGTGAAATGAGATTGGGTTCCATATCAAGACCAGGCGAAAAATGTGAAAATGGCACTATACCCGACTTTTGGATTATTAGTTTGGCATAACTTCTGTATGAATAAGGATTTTAAAAATCAACAACCTTCAAGTTCTGCTCATCATTGTCACAGTATCGACTCAGAAGTCAATTTAGATCAATCCTCTTCCCAAAGCATACCCCATGAACATAAGCATACCCCATGAACATTGAACACTTCTCTCATGTGTGTGAAATGTTTTAGCTCATCCCATCGAGAATGTCAGACTGCCATGTAATCCTCTCCTCCAATAACTCGTCCTTGGAGAGTCAGGTATTTCCTTCTAAGGCATGTCCTGTTGTATTCACAATCAAAAGTGGGAAAAATTTTTAGAAGAAGGGGAAAAGTATAGGAGGGTGACCAGTGTAGTGACCTCTCCTTGCAAAGCCGACAAGTTTAGCCAAGTCTACACCAAGATCTGCAGGTTGTCATGATGCATGGACCTTTTCTGTCAAATATTTATTTGGTAGTTGTCTTCTTTTTGTTTGAAAGTTTTGGTAGCTCTGCGTGGATCATGTTATGCCCCTACGGATATAGAGTCTTGCTTTCTGCACATGTTTGGGGACCTAGCAAAATTTGTGCCCGGCCATCCATCCCTTATCCAAAGCTTTATTTCAGCACGTACTCTGATCTTTAGATGGCCATGCTACCAGAAAAGAGACTCACACTGTCTTCCAACACCCTGTCTGAGTTGAGTTAAGTGCATAGTTCAGGAGTACAGATTAACTCCCTATCAAGAGTCATACCTAGAATGAGGCGACCGGGTTAGACACTAAGATCTAAATTAGGCACATTGTCATGTGGAACTCGAAGAGTTAAGTCAAGGATTTGAAGCTTTTAAAATCCTCTTTCTCGATTGTATAAGGTACACATAGATGAAAAATATGCAAACTAAACCTCATTAATCAATATCTACTCCATATGAACTTTAAATTCATCAAACTCACTTTTATTGTATTTCAAATTAAATTATCTATCTAATTAGAGTGATTTCATTTAAATGGAGTTAAGATGCAAAGGTTTGTTTTTTTGGGGTTTAAATGTACAAGAGCATCTATATATAATATTATTTTATTTTATTCTTTGCATTTTTACTCTCATATTTTAGTTTATAGTACACATTATAAAAAACATATTAAAAATATAAACAAAATAAAACATCAAAAATAAATTCAAAATAAATAATAGAATACATACATAGACATAAGAAATCTATATCATGTATATGTAATTATTTACATACATAATCAAAATAATAAAAAAATTATCTAAATACATAATAATTATACTATAAATATATAAGATATATAAATATATAATATTAAGTTTATAATACAAAATAATTGGTTAACCTACTAAAATAATTGGAGGAATATTTGCATAATGTTCCCATGACAACTAATAAGAACATGATACTTGAGATGATTAAATATGCTAGTACAAAGATAAGGAAGTATTATAAACTTCTAGAAAAAAATACTACTTAAGAGGAAGTGAACATTATATATGCATGGAATATTATGAAAAGTATGACCTGTAAATGCAATTATCGCATTTTAGATCTATGTTGTTCACATATGATTTACTTTAGGAACAATCCCTTAGTGTGAGATGCATGTGGTATTATTGCATTCTACTAAAGAATCTATAGTTATGGTCTATGCAATAGGTGCTTGTTATCTGTCTCCACAAAAAGGGATGATTAATTGAAAGGAATACATGAGAGAGTCCTTTTTACATTTTAGTCTCATTATGCAATTACATATGTAGCATTCTACATCTTCAATACAATTCTTGTAATAAACTAACATTGAGAAGTTAGTGGTTGTACATCATGTTATCTAGATGATGAATCCATCATTCTCACTCTTTATTCTTTTATTTTAGCCCTTCTTTTCGTCAAAACACCTTGTAAATGTCTACAAATACAATGACTTAACATTTTGCATGAAATTGTTATATTTCATAATAAGCATGTTTTTGGTTAATTAAAAGAATAAATAAAAAGAAAAAGAATGATATATTTAGAATAAATACAAAGTGACCCAAACCCCAAGAGAAGGTAAAGATTTGACCTATTTGCAATATAAAATAAATAAAGAGAGATAGGGTCTACTATGTATTGTATATATCACCTATATTTATACGTATTGTCTATTAATTTATTTTGATTAAATAAAAAATATTTTATTTTTGTACACCCTTGCATATAGTTTTAATAATATTATAAAAATAAAATAAATACAGAAAAATAAAATAAAAATAAAGTCATCAAACCATTGTATAAAATATATATGTACATATCACATCCACCATTTATGTTATACCCTTAAATAATCTATAAAATAAAATAAAACTTATTTTATAATCCTAAAATTATGTTGTAAATAAATAAAATAAAAAATATATGTATTTATGTAAAAATAATAAAAAAATACTTGTACAAAATACGTAGGTATAATATACCTTTATAAAATAATAAAATATTATATGTCATATATATATTATTTTATTTTTCATAAAAATAATGAAAATCATGTAAAAAATACTTTAAAAAATAATAAACACTTTTTTATTTTATACACTCTTTAATTTCATGTACTATTTTTTATTCAATTTCCTATTATTTTGTACATTCTGAATTTATATTGGTACGTGAGTTTGTTGACCCTGGTGAACGTCACCCACCAGGTGGGGTCACATTCCTCTCACCGGAGCTTCTTCTCCGAATTTTTCTCCCCTGACTCTGAGCACGTCTTGCCTCGATACTCGGATCCGAGATTCCTCATACACCCGAAATACTTGCAGATCACTAGAATCAATGGGATCTCCTTAGGGTTACGCTCCACCTCTCTATCTTTCAAGACCCCTGGGCATCCTATATAGCATTTTCTTTTGCCTCCATAGCACTCTAGCTCGTCCCTCGCTCCCTCATTCTTCCCTGGTCACCTTCCGTGGAGTGACAACCACTCAAAGAGCAACTTAGGATCTTTAGGAGATGCCTGGAGGCTTGAAGCTCGCAACACGGTCGGAGCTCCGCCATGTGAAGACTCCTAGCCAGCCATTGCTCGGTCGAGGCCAGAACCTATCCTCCCATCTTCGCCTGAAGCTCATGAACTCCTCTGACCCTTTAGGTATTTATCTTTCCTTTTGAGTTGCCCAGTTCGATCACATCTTTCCCTCTCGCATTGCCGCAGCCATCTCTGCTCCGACCAACCAGTCGGAGCCCCATTACACTCATTCACCCACTCCGATCGAACCCCCTGCTTGCCCCGCTCCTTACCACGCATTCTAATTACCCTACATCTCACTCACCGTAGCGATATTAGGATCAAGACTTCCTTCCTCCATCTACGCAGGAAGTCAAGTACCATCCCCACCATTTTGCTTCTCTCCTTACACAATAACTTGGACTGGAGCACATCCAGAGTTCCTCTACCTTCTACAGGTGATGGTTCATGAAAAGGAACCCAGTTTATTTATTAGTTGACCTGGCAGAGTAGCTCCAAGTAGTCCTACGCTACCACGCACATCCAACCATCCATTGTCTCATCAGAGCTCACCACTAGATGCGAAGGAGCTTCACGACTATGTTGGACCTTTCAGCGACATCATAGGGCCTGAGGATGTTCCTCCACGGTCGACTGAAAGTCACCCGAGCAGAGTTCATTCAACACATTATGATGTCGTTAGATCAGGACCCATCTTCCAAATTGCATCTCCATCATTCATCCAGCTCCCTTTTTAGAGGCCTCAGATCCACATTGAACGGGCATCAGAGCCGACATTCTCTGCACTATCTGATCTCATCAGGAGTCATCAGACTTGTATGCTTGCTCCACTTGCATGAGCCATCAAATCCTTGGCAGAGCAGATCAGAACCGTCAGCACATGCCTTCACGAGAGCCTACCATGCGTCCCGCGTGCTCTGCACGCTCCTGCAAAGGTATATTTTCCTTTTGTCCCCACATGTTTTTGCTTTCATACCTAGTCCATTAAATAATTGATGCAGATCAAGAACTCAGTGTTTATGTTATTTGCATTTTAGTCCCTCTTAATTTGAAGCATGTACAGTATATTTACATGATCTATCCTGAACTCTTGTGCCGTTAGTTAATGAATGCTATGTTTTTAGAAATTTCACTTATACCCATGTGCGTTCAGTACTAAGCATGTGCGTGTTTGTTTGGGATTTTTACAGATAAGGCCCTAGGCTTTTATAGTGTGTTACTAATTTGGTCTGCAAACTTAATATATTTATCAAGAGGTTCCTACGAACTATGACTAATTACATGCTTTTTATTAGACTTAATAAGAATTAAATTATTCAAAAAATTACGCAAAATTACCATTGGCTTTTGTTAGTGTATAATATTTTCTGTAATTTTGTAGGATTAATTTATTGGCATTTCATATCTTTAACAATTCAAAAACCTCTAAAAAATGTCCTGCCTAATTTAGAAAAATTATAAAAATTCGAAAAAAACTAAAAAATTCCAGAAAAATTATTGTGAGTGCATTTTATTATGTTTTAGTTATTATATTCATTTCATTTGAAAATCCACTATAAAAACCCTAAAAATTGCAAAACAACCCAAAACTTATAAAAAAATAAAAAAATGTGATTTCAGTTTCTGTGTTTAGTTCTTTATATCTATTTTGTCATAAATTTAGTGCTTAGGACCTTGGGCTCTTAAAATATTTTTAAGTTGCAATTTGGTCCTGGATGTGCATTATTTGGAGTTTTGAGCACTATTTGATTTAAGTAAAATCACAAAAACATTTAAAAAACCCATAAAAATTACTAAAAACACTTCAAAAATCAGAAAACCCAAAAATATTTTTATCTTAATTTTCTGAGTACTTTTAGACGTATAGAAAAATCCAAAAATTGTTGTGCTTATTTCCTGCCTTTGCTTCTTCCTTGCCCTTTATTGAAAAAATAAAAATATGAAAATTAAAAACCACTAAAACTTATTTTATTTTGAGAAATTTGACTACTTCGTACCTTTATCGTGCTCCTTGTTTTTGACCCTGGTGCCTATACGAGGTAAATAGAAATAGAGAACCACTTACATACTTGATCGCTTGATTTTCTCTGAGTGGTTTTATTCTTCTCGTTGAGTCTGTCTCTTGATTGAGGTCGCAATGACCTTTGTTTTATCTTGATATTTAACCTTAGTCGGTAGGCCGCTCAATCAGAATGGCATTGTTGCCGGGGAGCACGACTTAGTAGTCATTTTTCACTTTGTTCATTCTTGTCTATTTAATATAACTGTTCTCTGACACTCATCTGTTTCGCTTTTTATGCGAGGAACCGCCCTAGGATGCTTCACTTTTCTTTTTGAGGAGACCACACCTGAGGAGGAGTAGAGGAGCAGGAGAGAGTAGTTATATTAGATAGATTAGTTTATTTTTGCAGAACTATTATTGTTGGAATAATTGACGACTCATGAGACGGTTGGAAACTCAGATTTTAGGGTTTGTTTCACCGAGTGCTGGTGCACTCGGGGGGACCTCACCATAGTTTTTGTGGCCTTGTTTTTATCACATTTATTTTCTTTGATTCTCAAGGATTTAGCCCTTAGATTTATCATTTTTGTTGATTGTGAAGTAATTAACTAAGGCCCCACACCTAATTACTTATTTGTTTCCATAGATCGTAATTTGACTTAGCTAAAATAAAATTGAAAAAGTTGATCTGATAGGATACTAGACGACGCGCCGTGAGGAGTCACATACAACACTAGCTAGACCTGTTGTGGCAGGCACCGAGTGACTCCCAAGATCAGACTCAGGTCTTTATTTGATTAGCTAGCTATTGTTCTTCATAATTAATAGAAATTGCTCATCTAAGATCGATTTCCTCGTGCATCATATAGGTAGTTTATTTTCTTTCTTTAATTTTATGTGCATATCACGTTGCATGTATAGTGCCAGAGTCAGATAACATTTCTATCTTTGCATGCATTATTGTGTTTGATCGCGCATCGGATTTTTCGACTTCCTCTGTTTGTTTTATTGGACTCAAAATAACTAAGGAAATCAAAAAAATCATTAGGCATTGATTTATTTCAGAAAAATACATAAAAAATGAAAACAAAAAAAATTAGGACTGTTAATGCAAACTTGACCCAAAAATATACTTCACTTAAAAATCATTGATTTGGGGAGAGTCACCCCTTCATTAGTTGATTTATCTACAATGAGAGAGTGACCCACACACTAGGTAGAGATACAATTGAACTCCTTTCAGACTATTGGTCTTATGGTTGGTTGTTCTCCAATGAGGACTTGACCAGGTAGCCGGTCATCGTTTCGGGACTTCCTTAGCGGTGTCGATAGATTGGGTAGACGATAAACAGTCTGCGATCCATATTGTCTAGGAAAAACTAACCGTGCAATTGGGTCAGTCTCCTGGTAGCATCGGGTTCCCAACAACTCACTTAATCGCCCTGATAGATTGATTTGTCACCTAAAATAATTGACAAGAATTAACGATCGATCTTTCACTGTCATCGGTTCGAGTGTTGAGTGGGTGAAATTTGGGGTTTCATTTCTTATCCAGTTTGCATTCCAGATCTCATCATCATAAATCCCCATATCACGATGATGGGAATGAGGTCCCTTAGGCTACCTTTGACAGCATCGCTTTCAAGCACTCCTCCCCATTCCTCTAGGGCTGCTTCGGAGAGCCCAGATCTGCTCTCCGAACCCGAGTTTGCTACCACCCTATTCCCCCTCAAACACCCTTCTACTAGTCTCGAGGTGGCACAAAAGAGGCTTGCACTGTTATATATTCATTTGATGGCACCTGAGTTGGGGTATTTTGCCTTTGTAGAGACCCAAGAGATGGCCGACAGCGAGGGACACACCTATGAGCAGCCACAGGGATCAGCGTACATACTTGACCAGGTTGTCATCAACAACACACTCTTAGCCTCCAGAGACCATGCAATGATAGATCAGGGATCATGGAGCATTTATGGTTGAGATGCAATGAGAGCTAACGCATATGCGAGTCAGGAGAGTAAAGCCGCATAGACCAGTTGGTGGATACATACCAATAGCTGGAGGAGGAAACTGATGCCCGGAAGATTAGCAGGATCCAGCCAAACCAACATGTACGATGAGGCAGTTGCACAATCCTAGTGCAATCGTTACCCACCGTTGGATCCAACTACCAGAGATTAGGTGCAACTTCGAGCTTCGCCCCCGGACTATCTAGTTGTTGCCCATGATCCATGGGCTAGCCACTGAGGAGTCGCATCTACATCTTCAAGAATTAGAGATGATCTATAGCATGATCCATGATAGATTCGTGGACAATGACACAATCAAGATGATGGCCTTCATGTTCTCCTTTATTGACAGAGCAACCTCTTGGCCGAAGCATTTGGGGAGGTATCTCACCACCTATGAGAAGCTCTGGACTAAGTACTTGAAAAGTGTTATCCACTCGGCTGGACCAACACAGTGCGAGCCTTGATCAACAACTTCACCATGATCCCAAACGAGCAGTTCCACGAGGCTTGGGATCGATTTAGGGAACTCATCGACCGGTGTCCACATAACGATATATCCAAGCCGAACTTAGTTCGGAGTTTTATTTGTGGCCTGACATTGGAGCTGTAGGGGATAGTTAATGCCTCGTGTGGAGGGTCCTATCTTGCCAAGGATGAGTACCAAGTCTGGGCCATCTACTAAGAGATGGAAGAGAACTACATGGTGATGTCCCATACTAGGGACTACACTCAGGGGAAGCTCCTCCCACATGCCTTGTCTTATCAGAGGATTGCACGGGTCAATGTCATCCCTTCTACTTTGTCAGAAGCAGCATAGGCTGAGTCCTCAACTGCTGACATGGGCATCGTCAGCGAGAAGCTGGACCGTATCAAGATCATTGAGAAAAAGCAATGCCAGGGCCTCAACCAGATTGATCAGTTGGAACAGACATTGAGTGACCGGAAGACCAAGATCATGTGTCTCCAGGAGGCACAGACGGCTTCTCAGCTCCATCTCAGGTAACGGGCCAATTCCAGTAGCCACTCCACGCAGCCATCTGCCACGGACAGATAGGTCCACCACATACAGGAAGAACTAGTCCAGCACCTGCATCACTATTTCCAGCCACCGCCATCTCAGGACACTTAGATGGTGGCTTTCCAGTTAAATCAGCCCCTGGCAGCCCTCCCCCCTCACACTTTGAGCAGGAGCCATTGATGGAAGTCAATGACATTTGGTACGATCGGTATCAGTAGCAGCCCATGATCCGTCGCGATCATCCCAGATTCAGATGGTCTACCGGAGGCACCTTGCCCCAAGAGCAGCTTTCAACTCAGGTAGTGCATGCTAGCCAGCAACAGCCCCATCACTCCCAACAGTACCAACAACAACACTAGTAGGGTTCTCATCATCTATACCAGGGACATCAGTGGAGGTAGCAGCTGCAGCCTCATCTTTAGTACTCCCAGCCTCCTCGTCATTATTAGCAGTAGTCTCAACCTCATTTCCAATGAAGCAACCTGTACGATTCCCATGGACCTATCTATGAGAACCTAGACCATGATGACCTCGCCTGCTTACTTACTGATTAGCAGGCATCCTTTCAGTGAGAGATGGACGAGTTCCGGTAGGAGATGAGGGAGATCATCAAGGGCAAGGTTGTCATACCCACTCAGATCGAACCAAATCCGAACAATCTCAAGAGGAAATATGAGCATGTACATTTTATAGAGAGTAACACTCATAGTGATACTTTGTGTGATGTTTATTCCTATGTGTTTGATGCTGATTTTGTGACACTTAGGAGTAGTAGGATGCCAGCCGATGGTGCCTTGTCTGAGCGACGACTTCATGGAGATTCTGGAGCACCAGACGAGGAGGATGGTGGTGTTAATGCTATCCATGATGATGATGACAGTGGTGCTGAAGCCACCAAGGATGTTGATCTAGCTGACGGTACTAAGGTCGTCATAATTTCAGAGGCAGACAGTGGTGATGATGCCACCTTGTTGAGAGATTCTTGTCCAGAGTACGGTGCTAATGTTGTGAAGACAGATACCTTGGGTGGTACTGATACCACTAATTTTCCTGTAGTTGTGTTACCTTCTTCTGTATCTTAGGACAATTTTATAAAAATACAAAAAAATGAAAAAAATAGAAAAAAAACAAAAAATATGAATTGCGGAAAGGTTTCTGTATCCTTTACGAGTCCATATGTTTCACATGATGATCTTGGTATGGACTTTATTCCTCCACATGCACAGGAGCATATTCCTGACCCTCATCTTTCTGGAGAAGGTCTAACCATCCCCTTCTCTCAGGCACTCTGCTTAGCGAAGGGGAATAAACCAGAAAATCCCAAAAAGAGACTTCAATTAGAGTTCAGTCAGCAGATGATTGATTGATTCCTGACGCAGCTGACTCTTCAGGAAGAATTAGAGTACATACCCCCCATCCATAAGAACTTGAGAGAGAAGACCACCAACTGCAGGAAGAGGAGGAACCACAATGTAGAGATGCATGTTCTTACTCGTGCCACTTGCTTTGCCATTTAGAACCAATTGCCAACCAATAGACCTGATGTAGGAGCTCCATATGTCATATGCCATATACAGGAGCAGCGGTTCGATCGTACCCTATTAGAAAGTGGGTCTTCTATTAACCTCCTTATGACAGCCTTACTCGAACGATTCGAGTTTGGACCTCTTTGATAGAGCAGGTCAGTCCTTCAATTTGCTGATAGATCTTTCAAGAGGCCAAAGCGATTATTAAAGGGCATGGTCATCACAATTTAGGGCTTGAAATTCCCCATGGACTTTGTTGTGTTAGACATGGAGATCCAGACTCTGTGACAGATATCCCCGTCATATTAGGACGCCCATTCTTGGCCACAACCAAGGCGGTGTCTGATCATGATAGCAGAAAGGTATACTTTCACGTCGAGTGCGAAAGTGTACAAATAGAGACGATCGAGGAGATCAGAGCGATAGATTCAATCTGCTCAGAACAGTTTAGTGATTCAGAACAGAAGGCAGATACAGAGCGAGACATCCACCACGAGTGCAACTTTGTGATCATAGACGATGAAGCTGTATGGTCATACCCAGCTGCATGAGCCCTTGTCACACCTTCCGAGATTATAGATTTATAGGGTCTGGTAGACAAGATTTCAGAGAGCACACTCTTGGCACCAGATACATTTAAGGTTGATAATCATGGATAGGATAGCGAAGTAAAGTATATTTCATGTTCTTCTGTTTCAGATCCCTCGGATTAAGGCATTGATTGGGATGACTTTGATGATTATTTGCCATGTTTGATTCCTTCATAGCCGACAACTCGGGCAGAGAGCGAGCTAGTTCAAATGATAGACACACCAGCAGAGTCGCCTTCATTAGATACACAGATGCAGTGATAGTTCTCACACGCAGATCTAGTAGCGTTCACTCAGACATTTGAGAAGCCAGATTTGCCAGTTCGTACATGTCCAAAACTGAAGACCTTGCTGCAATCGATGAAGTATAGATTCCTTGCAGGTGAGCCAGAGATGTTCCCAGTCATTATCCAAGTAGATTTGACCGGAGATCAAGAATCTCGTTTGATGGAGGTTCTTGAAAGAAACCGCAAGGAAATAGGATGGAGCATAGCTTATTTCTAGGGGATACGTCCGGCCCTGTACTCGCACCACATTTATCTCGAAGAGGATGCCAAGCCATAGCGTGAGTTCCAGTGATGACTAAACCCGAATCCTCGAGATGTGGCCATGAAGGAGATATCAAAGTGGTGGAGCATCGATTTTATCTACCCCATCTTCGACTCCAAGTGGGTTAGTCCATTACATGTGGTACCCAAGAAGACGGGTATCACTACAGTGGTGAGTGAGTCTGGAGAGAGGATAGCTACCCAGGTACCCACTTCTCGGAGGGTTTGTGTGGACTATAGATGATTGAATCAGGCCACTAAGAAGGATCATTTCCCGCTACCATTTATTGATCGGATTATCAAGAGGCTAGATGGGAAGAGTCACTACTCTTTCCTTGACGGGAACTCCAGATACAATCAGGTGGCCATAGAGCCTGAAGACCAGGAGAAAACGACATTCACATGCCCGTTTGGAATGTATACTTTTAGACAGATGCCCTTTGGTTTATCTAATGCCCCGGCTACATTGCAAAGGTGCACGCTTTCCATTTTCTTGGACATGGTGGGTGATTGCTTAGATGTCTTCATGGATGACTTTCTGATCTATAATGATGGGTTTGATGCTTGTCTTAACTACCTAGATCATGTACTTCAACACTGCATTTAAGTCCATCTTGTATTATCTTGGGAGAAGAGCCACTTCATGGTGACTTAGGGGACGGTACTTGGCCATATCATCCCCATCAGGGGTATGGAGATCTATCTAGCCAAGGTAGATATCATAACGAAACTCAATCCACCGTCCAATTTATGACAATTACGATCTTTTCTGGGGCATGCCCGTTTCTACCGGCGATTCATTCAGGATTTCAATCGTATTTCCCAACCACTCACTGATTTGTTGATGAAAGACATCAAGTTCATTGTAGATGATAAGTGTCTAGCATCATTTAAGACTCTCAAGGTATGTGTTGTCGAGGCTCTTGTCCTTCAGCCACCTGATTGGTCTCTCCCATTCAAGATCATGACATACGCTTCTGATTTTGTCATAGGGGTTGTGCTAGTACATAGGAGGGATGGATTGTCGTTATCCATACACTATGCTAGTCGGACTTTAGATGTCGCTCAGTGGATTCACACTGTAACTGAGAAAGAGATGTTAGCCGTAGTCTTTGCTTTGGACAAGTCCAGATCGTATATTCTTGGATCTAGAGTGACTATCTTTACAAATCACACCGGCATCTGATACCTCATGGCAAGGAATGATGCCAAAGCCAGATTGACAAGATGGATCCTTCTACTCTAGGAGTTTGATATTAAGATTAAGGATAAGCCTAGAGTTAAAAATGTGGTGGAGAATCACCTCTCCCGTAGAGAACCTTGAGGATTCTGATCAGATCACCCCTATTACAGAGACCTCCCAGACAAGGCGATCCTTGCCATCACCTCACTTCCATGGTACACTGACATTCTGAACTATCTTCTCACCAAGAAAGTTCTACAAGGTTGTCCCAGGCAGCGACTTGAGACTTTACTTGCGAAGGCTGAGTCGTACCATTAGGATGATCCCTACATTTATCATTAAGGAGGGGATAGTGTCTGGCATCAATTTATTCCTCAATAGGAGCACCACGGCGTCCTCACATACTACAACAATATTGAGGCAGGAGGACATCATTCTAGGAGGAGGACAACATAAAAAGTGCTCCAATCCGGCCTATGGTGGCCTACCCTCTTCAAGGATTCTGATGAATCCCTGCAGATATGTACTGACTGTCTGAGGATGGGCACTTGAGGACATTGTGACATGATGCTGATGCAGCCCATTCACTTTTGTAATAGGGGGTATGAATCACCATTCATCACTCTTTATTCTTTTATTTTAGCTAAATATCTTGGCAAAACATCATGGATATAGTTGTAAATACAATAAGTTACCAATAAGCATGCATGTGTTAAGATTCAATAATTAGCATGTATTTATGCAAAAATAAAAGAATAAAGAATGAAAGAAAAAGAGGGAAATATTTAGAATAAATATTGAGTGACCTTAACCCAAGATAGGGTCCAAATTGGACCTGATCGCCAAATAAAATAAGCAGAGAGAGATAGGGTCACTCTACCTTGTACATACTCCCTCCCATGTATATACATATTTTTTTATCATTATTTTATTTTACTAAAAAATAAATAAAAATGTATTCTTATCCCCCTTGTATATATTCCTAAAATTAAATAAAAATTAGAAAAATAAAACTAAAAATAAATTTCTCTCTCTATCACCTTGTACATAGTACATGTACATATGTATCATATACCTATTTAGTATACACTTGTAAATAATTAATAAAAAATAAAATAAAAATTATTTTATTGTACAAATAATATGTTGTAAATAAATAAAATATAAAATTGGGGTATTTGTACAAAAATAAGAAAATAAAAATAATTGCATAAATACCTAAGTATTTTATACATATATATAATGTAATATAATGCATATAGCATAATTTATTTTTCATAAAAATAATTAAAAATAACAAAAAACACTTTGAAAAATTATAAGTATTTTTCATTTTGAACATTTTTAATATAAAATCATCTTCTATTTTTAGTTTATTTTTCAAATATTTTTGACCAGCCTTTTTCTGATTGGTTCAGGAGGGATGTTGACCATGGTCAACTGCTCCTCCCGGACCTTCTTCTTAGCGGATCCGATTTGCACCCGGACTTCTCTTATTTTTCTTGATCGGACCTTGCTCATTCATGCCCCGATTTCGGCACTCGCTTCACCCAGGTGGATCGATGACCCTAGCGAATCCTCAGATGGCCTAAACAAAAAAATGCAATTGATAAAAATTTAGTAAATCAAATATCTAAAAATAAGTAATAATCATGGATGAAGTTAATAATAAGTTTAATAATCTAACCAAGAATGTTGGAAATAGTATTAAAGATCACATTGAAACATTCTAAAACAAAGCGTGGTTCCTAAACAAGAGATGCCTATATGTTGTTCATATTTTTTAGCAAAAAAGAGACCCGTATGTTGTTCATGTTATTGAGGAAAAAAGATGTTTTCTAAAACTCTATATGCATTTCTAAGAGATTTAACTAGTGACCTCCCAATAGATCCAAGAAAAATGCATAAATTTTACCTTTATTATCAACCATGTTTTATCTTTAATAGTTAGTCAGTTTTTTTAAAATCAACACTTATAACTCACGAAGATTGAGACATGTCGCACTTGCAAATTTGTCACTAGAAAAGAAAATCAGAATTTACTTGCGTTCTTTATTTCTTCCACAAAGCAACTTCGCCTTAGAGAAAAATTTCTACTGACAAGAGAAATGAGAGTTTACTTTCTTTTTCAATTTTTTCTACAAAGAAACTTGTGTATATATCTATTTTTTTTCAAAATGCATTTTCTTAGAATAGGTATTATATTTGTTATTTTCAAAGTCTAATATGAACATGAAAAAATACCATCAAAGAAATGTTAAAATCTGTCAACACATGAACATCATTTCCAAATACATACTCTAACTAGTTTTTCTAAAATGTGAACTTTCTTTAAAATTGGTACGATATTTAATTTTTTTCCAATGATTAATGTGTATATATAAAAAAGTTCCATTTAAGAATCGATAAAATATAATGAAATTATTTGAACAATGTTGCTTAAGATAAGTGAAAATTTTAATCAATATCTCTTGATGGCATCTCATTTGCACATGCTTCTACGTGCTCGAAAGCTTAGCTGTCTTCGTTCTGAAATTGTTTGGTGACACTGCTGCTACACACCCTCTAAAAACTCCTAAGTAGAAGGTCGTGTACATTACAATAAAGTTGTGACTCGGATTTTAAAACTAATATGAGAAGTTTTACCATAAAATGCTTCTTACGATGAATTTGACAATGTTCGACTCTTTGTTTTTAAAATGCAAGGAAAAGCACTTGTTAAGACAACTCTCTTATCCATGCAAGACATGGACAAATAGTTGGCACAAGTATATGTGATGAAACAAGTGCCCAGATCGTTGGATATTAGATTTTGATATTAGATTTTGATACATTGATGATGAAGAGTAGAACAAATGAAGAGTGCAAATGATACTCGTTGGATATTAGATTTTGATATATTGGTGATGAATCCATTCAACTGTTCTCACATGAACATCGGGTGCGTTATAAATGGCTACATATTCAAGTGTTACTCAGAAAATAACACAACAAGACAAATACACTATCTAGGGTAAGCTACAACCAGGATGCGAGAGATATTACATCCAAATCAATGATATAGTTGAGACGATGGTTTTATTTAAATGTCATTGGTACGATGTATTTAAAGATACAATTTATAAGTTAGATAAGAAAAATGGATACATCATCCTTAATAAGAATAGAACCATTTTTTGATGAAGAACCATTTATGCTAGCTAAGTTTTCTATGTACCAAACAATGTAAATATTGACTAGATAATTCCAATAAAGATAACATTATGAGGATATCACAGAGCCAGTGAAGAGTAAGATGGCGATTAACGAGGAGGTGTGTAAAGAACATGCAGAGATCTAGAATCTGGTAATTATGAATGAAGCTTTTTTACACTTCAAGGTTGAACTTATTTCTCTTCTTAGTAAATTCTTTGCTTATAACTATAGAAAAAAATATTTCTTTTAAATTTCTACATAATAACGTTGCTTACTTTGAAATGCATTTGATAAACACATTTTTGTCGATGGTCTAATGTTCTCACAAGGTGAGAACACTAGTTGCTAAAGTTACCTCTTAACAATCATAATCAACCAACAATTGAAGCGCACAATATAAGGTAATATATAAAAATGCAAGTGAGAGTCGAAATTTCTTTTATTTTAACTCTACAAAATATATGTGTAATATAAGTATGTATAGTGTCGAACCATTGTGACAACCAGGAGTAGAGGACAAAAAAACTAATTAATAACTTAATAATATTTTCGTGTTTTTATTTTTATCTCTTTTTAAATTATTTTATTTTTTTGCAAATTTTTGTGGGTTTTTAATATATAAATTTTTATGTGCTTTTCATTTTAAGTATTTTTTATATTTTGATTTTGCAAGTTTTAAATTTTTAAATTTTTAGAAATAAAATATATAATAATATAGGTAACAAATATACTATATAGATAATATATAGAAAATAGATGGTTTTTGGATTTTTAGAATAAGGTAAATAAACTGAAAATGTAGGAAATAAAATATTTTTTTATTTTAAAAATTTTTTAGTGATTTTAGGGGATTTTCATAATTTTATGCATTTTAAAATGCAGAAATAAAACAAACAATGAATACATAATCAGTAGCCTTGTTTAGGGTTTAGTAAATATCTATAAATATCAAAATAACAGTAAATATATTTTATTTATCACAAAGAAAATTCAGAAATAGAAAATAATATTTCTGGGTTTTTTATAATTTTTACAAATTTCTATAATTTTTTAAGGTTTTGTAATTTTAGGAGTTTTGTTTTATATTTTTCAAAGAGTCTTGGAAAGAAGATGAAATATAACCAAATAGATATACATGTTTTTCATGAATTTTTAAAAAAAAGTTGGTTATTTTATATATTTTTAAATAGCAAATATGAGAAAATGCAATGTTTGTATTTTTATAAATAGGGAAATAATTTTAAATTCCTTAAAAAAAATATATGTGATAAAAAAATGGGTTTCAGTCACTTAGTGAAATTTTCCTATGATTTTTGGATGAACAAGGGTAATAAATAAAAATAAGGAACCAAAATAGAACAACACTATGGTATAGGGACTCAAACATAATTAAAATAAACTTTCAAGGCATTCCAGAACACTTCATTAAGTCCAGGAAAAAAATTACTTTTTTAACGCTCGTACCTTGCACGCACCTGGTAGGGACTAACTGTATTTTTTCCAAATATCTTGATCATTCAATAACAAGACCAAGAATATAAGGTAAAATATGCAGATAACCCAAAGAGCAACAAACTTGGGGGACCATGTGAGATGACCTAGCATATGATTAAAGTGCAAAATGTTCAGAGTTTAGGGTCCTTTCTACATACTCTCCAAAATATAGTACACATAGATGAATGATTTAAAATACTAAATAATAAAACAAAAATGTGTGGGGTGTATTCTAGAACATACCCAAAAGTTTATGCTAGTGAATGGCACATATGTAATCACTTAAGCTCATCTGATGGTGCATGAGCGCATCGTTTTACCCTTTGATTGCGACTATGATAAGACATGAAGGAGTCCTTAGATCTGACAGTGCTAAGGCTAGAACGAAGAACATGGAAGAATAAATCCTTCCTTATCCTTCGATCGCATGTATCTCCCCCTCAGTTGGTCAAACAACATAGGATGAGGCTCAAAATGCTCCTAGGCTTCTTCCACGCCCACAAGTGACAGACAAAGTGTCCATGTCTCGCTGAGAGATATCTTTAAGTAACTGAAGCTTGAGCCAACCTGGAAGGTGTTGAAGGTGTCCAAATCCGTTCCAGGTGGAGTCTTTAAGTCCCTAGACCAGCAGGAAATCTTCCTGGCTCAAGGAGCTTATCCTCGACCCGCACAAATGTGACACACAAAATTATGGTGAAATGGAATGGGTATCCGGTTGTGATGGACGAGGGAGGCTGATTGCGGATCTGAGCAAGATCTGGTTGATTAACATGAAGGGATTTGATGTAAAAGGTGACAAGGAAAGATATAAGATGGATCGGTGGGTGGGGAACATTGTATCACTCGTGATAATAGTGGTTGGAATTGGAGTTCCAATGAACTTTAAAGAATTAAAATAACAAGAAATTACACCTAATCATTGCAAATAGACACTAGGTTGATGCAAGGAATGGACAACAAAGTTAAATATACAGCTAAACTAGGACTCGAGCGGGTTGTTGGTCACATAAAAAAGAATTATGATGATGGGGAGTATCGAACCAACTTCCTTCTCCTCACTGAATCCCTGGAGGACTTCCTGTTGTCACCAGGTATCGCTTCTACTATTTAGGGTTCATGGTTATGGTGGCAATTGAGGTGCTCGAGCTCAATGGTATTCTATGATATTATATACATGGCAGCAGGTAGATGTCTTTGACCTAGGGTTTACACCTCGACTGATGAAGATCAGATTCAGATGTTATCCTGGTGTGAATCGAGGTTGTCAGAGGCACAACTTTGATGAAGAGAGGGAGGTCAAATAGAGAGTAGATCAATGAGAAGAAATTGGAGAACAGGGATCGGATTGAGAAAAGGGAGAATTTACACGAAGAAGGGAGGGTTGATCTGGGGTCAACGCTCCCTGAGCTATGATTGGTCCAGAGATCGCACAAAAAGATAAATTATGGTTAAAAATGGAGATAATGGGAAATAAAATAACAGATGATTTTATTAATTAAAACTTAAAGCATGAAGTTGTTTCTTATTTGATGGACCATTTTTAGGTGATTTTTATTTATTTTTATCAATTTATTTATTATATGTTAAGTTTTACATGTACAAATATAGGTATATGTACCTATGTGACCAAGGTAACATGATACATATATTGGGATGCATGAACATTTTTTACTTGCATAATGAGTTGGAGTTGGCATCATATTCTGAAGACTCGATACTTAAAGATACAATGCTTACCCCACTATCTAGATTTTGACTTATAGTAATTCTTCTCCAAGTCATTCTATTGTCGTTGTCACGTCATTCCAAAGTATCCATAATTTTAAATTGCACTTGGTAAGACGAATAATAATAATTAGAAGAGCTAACTTTTTTACATTGATGACAAACATTTTCTACTTCTCCACGATAAAAAATCGCCACTTCTAAAAAAGGAATAACGATGCAAATGGCAACTACCTCTATTACATTCCTATTTTTATTCATTGTAAATTTCTTTTCCCAAAGTTTGACCCTACTATATACTTGTAGTTTACTATTTGAGCACTCTCACTCCACTATATATAAGAGTGTAACCCAAATCTATAGTTCTCATCTCCACCATTTCTTCTTCCCTTACATCCAGAAAAGGTGTCGAAAATGAGAAGTATCGATGGAGATAACTTTGAAAGGCTACCGAATGAAGTTGTTGTGATTATTCGAGTAATATTAAGTTCATCTGCATCATTACCTTCCAATTTCATGAGCATGATAATTAGGTAATGTTATTCTCCATTTTACTTTAGTAGACAAATTATATATTTTTGCAATCATCAAAAGGTCTCATTATATTTTCAATATTATTGATTACTTTGTGATAAATAAGATCATCTGAAATTTATCCAGGTGCAAGAGGAAGAAATGTTTAGCTCTTGATTCGATGGTGTTAGAGAAAGACTCGCTTGAAATATTTGCAATAAGATCCTCCAAATGGTCTGAACATGCCCACGGCTTTCTCAGAGGATGCATGGAGGGCAGAAACCTTGATGTCTGCTACATCCTTGGCATGGTAAAAGTATTTATGAATCTCCTTGTTTTATCGTCACATATGGTTTTGTTAAACTTACAAATTGGTTGAATATATATGTGTATGTATGTATATATAGGTGTTTGGGGAGCCTAAACCAGGGTGTAGGTAACTTTCCTACACCCAACCCTTTTTCTTTCAATTTTTTTGTCTTTTTTTGAAATGGATCTTTAGAAGATTTAGATCACAATATATCACCATCATGTCGTTCAAATTTAAACTTATTTTGAGACTTCTAACTTATCCATCAAGATAGTTAAATTTTGACGATCTCAGATTTGCTGAAATCTTCCCCTTCCGATGGACATGTTAGGAATGTTTGTTTTACACAAAATTTGAAACATGTATTACGCTTATTATTTTAAGTAAATCTCCTAAGGATACATTTAAAAAATAAAAAATGAAAGAAAAAGGAGGTGAGTATAGGAAAGTTACCTACACTTGGATTTAGGCTCCCCAACTCCATATATATAATTACGGATAAAAACTTTTACTCAATGGAAAGTTACATAAACTCATCAAACCTATTTTCTGCAACAATATTCATGTTTTCATTATACGCAATGGATTGCAACATGTTTACCACTTATGATTGCTTCATATGCAGATTTCATGGTTGAAGATTTTTATTATCAAGAAATTCATATGTACACTGCTTTTATTTTTTTGCATTTTGGGATTAAAATTCGTAAAATATATGTTTCCTCGTTCGTTCCTATTTTGAGGACATCAAGGTACTTATTTAGTATTATTCCAATAAAAACCATAGCTATACCTTTTATGTAATGCATCTTTCTATCAATATGTCACATTGAATGAGGTTATAACCGTGATTTTTAATCAAGTAATGAGGTACTGATTTGTTGGAGTAATAACGTGGTTTGTAATTAAGTAATACATAATTATTTACTGAATTAAGTAATTAACTAAGTCTTATTATTTTCAATTTTAATATTACCTTCAATACAAAATATTGCATACCTTTGTATAACAAACTTTTATAGACAACATTAATTCTAAAACTTTTATCCATGCCTATTTTTTTATAAACTGAAAGAAAATTTTCATCATAAATAATTCAATATTCACCATTTAGTTTATAAAAGAAAAGTTGTTAATTCAATTTCAGGATCATAATTCCAAAAACACAACCATATTGTAATTTTTTGTGATGTATATTGAACAAATTTTAACAAACCATGCCAAGGTACATATATTGTAATCTCACCAATTGTTTTGTGAAATACGTAAAGAGTTACTATTTGTCACTATAAAATTGTAAGGTTCTTCGTCAAAGTATTAATTGTGATAGAACTCATTAACTTATGTATTCTTTAAAATAAGATAATATTACATCTTTAGTTGTATGAGGATTGTCATTAATTTAATTTTATGATAAAAATCACAAAAAAATTTAAATTGAATCGTTAAGACTACTACGCCATTCAACAAACTATTTTGTAAAACAGTATGTTACTTTACTAAAACTATCATTTATATTGTCATTTAAGAGTCATTAATTGTAAAATACAAACATGTATTTCATTAAAATTTCATGAAAACTAAATAGTAATCATTTGTTTTTGGTAAATTTTCCAGCAAATACAAATGCAAAATTATTTCAAATGCATTCTTAAATTGTAGGAAACATGCATTATCTTTCATCCCTATTAACTCGCATGGTCGAATGCTACATTTTAGGAAATAAAATAACTCAAAACTATCCCCCGACATTTTGATTGTTTTATTCTCATCCACGCAATTTAAATCCAAACATTTTGATTGTTTTATTCTCATCCACGCAATTTCAATCCAAAGCATGTCATTAATTGATCACTATAATTTTCGTGAGACCCCGCATCATTTGAAGGGATCACCATGGGGAGCTTGCAGTATGGTGCATGTAACTTTACATGCATCGGTGCTAAAAGCATCCATTTTTTGATGTTTTTTTGAAATGAAATCATGTGGGATTTAGATCATCATTTATCCCGATGATGTCATTAAAAAACCAACTTAATTCAAGACTTCTAATACACCAATCAAGACTGCGTAATTTTAATGATCTCAGAATTCCTGGAATTTATCCCTTCCAGATGAACAAGTTAGAAATGTCTGTTTTACACGAAATTTGAAACATGTATTCTATTAATAGCTCTAAGTAAACCCCTCCAGGATTCATTTTAAAAAAATGGTCGTTTATGGCACTGATGCATGTAAATTAAATGTACCATGGTGCAAGCTCCCCAACCCCTCTCTCCCTCTCTCTCTCTCTCTTTATATATATATATATATATATATATATATATATATATATATATATATATATATAATCGGTTGATGTAGGTAACTTACCTACAATGGGCCTTTTTTTATTTTTCCGAATGAAACCTTAGTATGATTCACTTAGTATATAGAGTGGATTATGTGATTTAAATTTTGTGGAAAAAAATATTTTGAACAAGCCCATCTAAAAGAGGTCAATTTCAAGAATTTTGAGACCGTTAAAATTTGACTATCTTGATGGATGGGATAGAAGCCTCGAATTAAGTTGAATTTGAAATAACACAGTGGTGGTATATTATGATAAAAATTCCTCAACATTTCATTTCAAAAAAAATAAAAAATAAAATAAAAATGGCCCAATGTAGGTAAGTTACCGACATCACCCGACGTAGGCTCCATTTTCCTATATATATATATATATATTGTGGGAAATGGGGTTGCCCCTAGGGAAATTAACTTGGCTCCCCCACCCCATTTTCCCTACATTTTTATTTTTTTTAAAAAAATGAATATGTAAAAATTCATAACTATATCTTTATATTATGTCATTCAAGTTTCGTGTGAAACAGAGACTCATACGGCCTCCAGCTAGAGAGTCATTTTTAACGGTCGCAGAATTTTTGAAATCGACCCAGTTTAGATGGAGGTCGTAGGAGTCTATTTCACACAAAATTTGAATGACATAAAAATTGGGATACAATAATGAAAATTCACAAAAATATTATTCAAAAATCTGAAAAATATGAGGAAAATAAGATGAGGGGAGCCAAGTTAGCTCTCCTAGGGTAGTCCCCCCCTTCCCCTACACATACACACACATATAGGGGGGCCTTCCAATAGGATGCATCCCTTCCTGACTTCAGGAAAGCCACCATCTTTTTGTACAAAATACGAACACTTTAGTAGAATGCGCATACAGTTTGTATTATAACTGCACATTATAAATACAAATCCGCATAAAAAAACTTCATAGTATAATACAAACAATAAAACTGCACATTGTAATACAATCTGTATATGTATGCTACTAAGTCATCATATTTTCTACAAAAAAGGAGCTGACCTTCCTAAACTCAAGAAGGACAAAGTCCTATTGGAATGAAATCATATATATAGAGAGGGTCGATCCTATGAGATGGGATTTTGGTGAGATGATGAGATGGGAGATTCTGGACCACTAGTTTCAACCATGAGAGAGACAGCCAGGAGAGAGAAGACAGAAACTAGTGGTCGAGAATCTCCCATCTCACTATCTCACAAAATCTCATCTCATAAGATTACTCCTCTCTCTCTCTATATATATATATAGAGAGAGAGAGAGAGGAGGGGGGAGGGAGAGATCCATTTCTAGATAATAACTGAATGGGATCTATTTCGTGAACATATTGAATGGGATCTATTTCTAGATAATATAATAAAGATATTTGTTCCAAATAAGCATAATAGTATTTGTTAAAAAGGGAAACAAATAAGCATCATATTGTATGTTATAAATATTGAACAAGAGGTACACATTTAGTTTATGTTTATACAAAAATGCATACTACCCTTCTAGAGGATAAAAAAAAGGAAGACCGCATAATAATTGATAAGGGCAGTAGCCTATTTGTTTAAAAAGCCGAGGCATTTTTGTCCTACGATTTTTATTTACTAAAGGTTTATAGGGTTCACATAGAATTCACTGAGAAACACAATTACATATATTTGAGTTGCTACCATATCAATTGTCTGCAATATGTTGCACAGATACGCTTCTACTACCTGACGGATCTTAAAGGCAGCATGGAATTAATACAGAAGGCAGTGCACAACTCCCATCTAGCAGCATTGTACTCCCTCGCTATAATCATGCTCAATAATTCCGCAACTGAGAGGGGTGGTGAGAGGATCCTCACTGGTTTCCTCCTTGTCACCCAAGCAACCACACTTGGCAATGCGGATGCACAACGTGAGCTCGAACACTACATCCAGGACGACGTTGAGCACGATTACTCGACGGTGAAGATGCACCTGGTGAACCACTTCATGTGTGAGTGGTTCGCATTGGTTGAGGACTCGGGTGAGGAGATGCAGTTGTGCAAGAATGCTCGGTGCGGATGACTGGAGATGCGACAGGATGAGTTTCGATGGTGCGACTGTGGTGAAATAATTTATTGTTCTAATGGATGCCAAGTGATGGATTGGGGGCTACGACATAAGAGGCAATGCATTGCTATGGCAGAATTGGTGCTAGATGACGACGATGATAATATTGTTGAGGATGTGGTTGGCGATGGAGGCAACCAAGGAGGAAGCGGTGATGAAGTTTAAATAATATATTTTTGTTAGATTTGAGGGTGCCTCATTTTTTACACGGCATTAAGTTTAGGTCATTAGTGTTATTCCTTTCTCCAAATGTATTTGCATCCTAATTTATCTTCCAACAAAAATAAGATGATATCGGAATGGAAATAATATAGCATCCTTTCTCCTTCTAAGGTTATTTGGAAAGATAGATGTAACTTATGAAAATTTCTATATATTTCTCGAATCCTTCGAAAGAAATTGTGTGATCATAAAGTTTTTTCTTTCCTTTATTAGTGGTAAAGCTTCAAAGAAACATCCGTTTGCCTCAACTTATTCTACTTATTTTCTTTATAAGGAAAAATAGATTTTTTGCACCATGGGTGCCGGATACCATGGAATTCACATGTATTCAATTTGATCCTTTAGAAAACTTTTATTTCGAATTTAATCTCAAAAAATTTCTGTATTCAAGATTCAAATTAAAATTTTCTATTTCGATTCGCTTCAATTTGAGTTTTATATATAGAGAGAGAAATGTGCCCATAATCACAAACAATTGCATGTTCCTATATGTAAAAGTGAATAATTTATATTAAAAATATAAATCAAAACTGCTGATTTTGATTTATACTATAGAATGAAGAGGGTATTAAAATTTCATATAATTTGGAGCTTTATAACCCATCCATCGAGTGATGTCGGATTCATTTCATCAGAGTCGTTGATTGTTTATTATTGTTGGATTGTGTTCATACCACGTTCTCATTCAAATATGTGAGTATCTAGATTACCATATAATACCAAGTTCTCTTTCAAATTTTGGTTCAGTTTATTGCTCATATCACATCCGTAAACCACATACATACATACACATGGAAAAAGGAGTATACTCTCTGGGAGCATTTAACTTACATGCCCTATCCTTTTTGTCATGTATTTTTATCATTTTTTTGAAAAGAAATATATGAGAATTTAGATCACAATATATCACCATAGTGTCATTCAAAATTTAACGTAATTCGGGACATTTATCCCCTTCATTAAAACTGACAGATGTTAACAGTCTCGAAATTGCTTAAATTGACCCTCTCCAGATGGACATGTTAGGGATGCATATTTTACAGGAACTTTGAAACACATGCTCTACTTATTATACTAAATATATCCCCATAAGGTTTCATTTTCAAAAAACAAAAAAAAGTGGGAGCATGCACTTGCATGCTCCCACGGAATATACTTATTCAACCCACATACATGCATGCATACATACATACATACATGCAAACATATATACATACATATATGGAGTGGGGGCCCTTCCAATAGGACATGTTCCTTCCTGAGTTCAAGAAGGTCACCGCTTTTTTGGATAAAATCACCATCAACATTATAAAATAGGTGAACATTTTGCATTATATCTGCACATTGTAATGCAAACTGCACATTAGATAATAAAAAAACTACATTGTATTTTTTAACTAAAATTGTACATTATAATACAAGTTGTTTACATATTTTACAAAAAAAGGTTGGTGTTTTTTTTACAAAAAAGGATGGCCTTCTGGAACTCAGGTATGACCATGCCCTATTTAAAGTATTCCATATATATTGGGGCCCTTTTAAATGAGTTGGGGTCTCGTCATATTTCGGGTGAGCCATCAATCGAGTCAATTGGATCTCAATCTGACATTTGCATCAAAAATATAATCCAAGTAGATATTTTTGTCATCCATTTCCATTAATTTGAATTTCATTTAGTGATATCAAATAGCTATTTGATTATTATCTGGATTTGGCATTCTCGTTAATGTATTTATTTATTAATTGACATTAACGTTCCAACACAATAATGTAGAATTTATACTTCATTTTGGGAGTTTGTTAATTATATTTATTTACATTACAGTTCAAAAGTTCTGAGTCAAATGGGTCTTTTCCTTTATGAATATGCAATTTCTATTATGAAAAATGAATTCATAATCGTAATATATCACATATTTAAAATGAGATTTGTACATTTGTAAAAATTAATTACGTAATTCCAATTTCAATTTAGGTGATCATTGAGAATTAAGTGAGCAGAAATACATGTCTACCGTCCACTCTCAATTTTCTTTATATTTGAAGTGACAAAACAAGAGAGAGAAATCGAGAAAAGACAATGCACGTGAGAAACGATGTTGTATGCTCAGTTAGAGAACTTATAGTGATTCCTCGCGATCTCCATGTGGGATGCAATACAAGAATTGAATATTTATTCTATATCATATGCAAACCAACAAAATTGCACCTAGCAAATAGTTCCTATTAGTCGGGAAGAATTGAGTTAAATTATACTAAGTTGAACGATCTAGAAATGTGTCTCAATTAAGTAAAGTGTGTCTCAATTAAGTGCAGTGTGCCTCAATTAAGTGCAGTGTGGTCCTAAGTTCTACAAGCACAAGTAAAATAATCATATAACCTCTAATAGCCATAAGTGTGGGACTAACCTACAAACCATTCAAGTCGGCCCCCACTTTCACCGGAGTGTGAAACATGTTTGACACACCATAAAGAAGAAATTCAAGTCTTGTAACATATGTGAGAGTCCAAACAGACACCGTTATAAATGAGCAATTAATTACAAATAATTACAAAATTAAAAATGCTGAAAATAAATCCTAGATTCTATGCTCTCTCACGACTCGACTCGATCTTAATTTTAATGCAGTTTTTCAGGCGGTTAGCGAAGATGTGTCAGTTTCTTGAAAATCACCTCATGTACGTCGGGTACCTCGTACAAAAAATAATAGAGATAATGTAAGAGAGTGACACAAAATAATAAAAAAACAAAAGACTTAAAATAAATGCAAAGAAAGAAATAAATGCTTAAAAATGGGAAATTTATAGTGAAGGTTTGGGGGTCATACTACCCGAATGTATGGATAACCTAACATTAATTTTCTAAACAAAAAAACCTAAGTCGATTTCCTCCCCGACAACAGCTCCATGTGACGAGTCTGAAAAATCCTTTGTTAATTTGTGGGAATTAACGTTCTAAAATAAATGTGTCTTTCGTTGTAGGCAGATAATCAGAATCAATCAATAAATAACCATTTAATTTAATTAATCAAATTTAATCGAAGCAGTTTTATGTTTATTTAGCCTCGGCAAGTCCTAGGGTCGAATTCAAGGAGGAAAAAGAACAACCTAAGTTAATGTCTATCAAAGTCCATGCAAAACTTTCAAGGCGAAATATTTTTATATTTTTAATGTAATTTTGGAATGTAAATGAAATGCAGGACAATTTTAAGGATAAGAAATTAATTCAATTAAATGATGTCCAAAAATTATAAAACATGACCAAGATGTGAATAATGATGAAATGAATGCACTATAATTTTTTTGGATTTTTCATATGCAATATGAATATTTTATGAATTAATGAATACAAATAAGATGAATTATGATAATTGATTATAATAAATATTAAACCTCTTTATTTGTAGGAAATAAAATTATCCATGATATATTAATAAATGAACTATCCTAGAAAAATTCTAAACCCTAAAAATGTTGAGTTTTATACATATTATAAATTAAACACTGAAATTCACAAAATGATTTTTATAAGATAAAATATATATGTAAAATCAATTCTTTTGGGTATAATGTAAACCACAATTAATTCTATTATCCATGAATTTTTGACAATTATTGGAGTTATGGTTAATTAGTTATGAATCTATATACACGGATTGGGCAAAATATGCAATTTTTCACATAATCTATTATTAAAAAATAACCACATAGCATAAAAATAAACACATGCCACAATGTAGAACATTAGTTGTAATACAAAATGCAAATTTTTGAATAATAAAAAGATGTGAATTAGTTGTTCAAATTACAGATGGACAGAGAGGTCTTCTTGCAAAATAGAAAATTAAATAGAATAGCAAACTACAGAAAATAGGTATAAGTGGAATTACTTAGACCCAGAGGGTCTTTCTACGAAAAAGTTTAAATGGGCATGTTAAGTAGAATTACCAAGACCTAGAGGGTCTTTCTAAAAAAGTTCGAGGGGCATGTGCCCTTGGTGGCGTGGGGCTTCTAGTGATATAAGGTTCCTTTAGGGGACTTGATGCAATTAGACCCCAATGCTTGTGTCTCGCACGTAGGCTGGGGCTTCAAACTTTGAGCCCTGACGGATGTGTGTGACTGGTCTACGGAGGCGGAGGAGCGGGGGACAGCGATAGGGCTCCTGGAGGCGGTCGTTGGTGGCTGGCGGTGCGAGGAATACAGTTGAGGTGGTCGTGACAGCATTGAAGCTCCTGAAAGAGGAGCTCCACGGCTAGCGGAGTCAGGTGGAGGGATCTAATGGATGCAGCGGGAGGAGGTTGTAGATGAACTCGGCCCCTGGCTCCAGCTAGGAGGCATCGATGAAGTGTGGAGAAGGAGTCGTCAATAGAGTAGTGTCAGAGAAGGAGTCTAACTCTGGTGGCGTTTGGCGATGGAGCTCGTTGTCGATGAAGAATATGAGGCGAAGTCATCGTAGGAGTAGAATCGGGGCTCAACAGGAGGAGAAGTGTCGGAGCTAAGAACAACAACGTCGATCTAAGCAGCTGCAACGAGGCTCAATGGCCTCAGATCTCACTCACGAAGGAGATGACAGGTTGTCACCCCGTAGCCCCATTCACCGTGCAATCGGCAGATGCAGAAGAAGAGGGGTGGTGCTGCTTATTAAATAGGAGAGGGCAATTGGTGTTAGGAGTCCCGAGATAGAGGGGCAGGGTAATTAGAAATCGAGTGATGTGGTGTTGTGATTGGTGACCGAAGGTAGAACGAGATCGGGTGATGGAGATTCATGCAGTGGCAGATTAGGGAAGGTGAACAGCGATCGCAAGAGGCAGCGACCGCTTTTGGAAGGTGGCAGACGAGAATCATGGGGTGGAGGTGCGGTGTTGATTTGGAAAGAAGAGGTTGACGATCAATCATAGATAGAAAGGGAGGATGTAGCAGCCAACCAATCGGCCAAGTGGATTGTGGTCGATCTATGGTGGTGACAGAAGAGGAAAGGGGAAGAAAATTGGGGGAAGAAGGAAGAAGCCTAGGGGTTGTCCGATCAACCGAGATCAAACGACCAAGATGATGCCATGTGGTGCTTTTTTATTTTTTTATTGAATTGATTATTTATTTTAATTTTTTAAATAAATAAATGAAATATAAATGTGAAAACTGAGTGACGCGTGGCAGCTCCAGGAGCTACCACGTGTTAGCTCTAGAAACTTTGAAAAAAAAGGAAGATAAAAATAAAAAATAAAATAGCAAACAACTTTCTCTTCATTAAAGTCACTCTTCTCAATGAGATCTACAACTTTTATGAAGAGATTAAAATCAAAATAGGTCATATACATAAAGTGATATCTTTGAGGTACTTTATGTGTATAAAATATCTGATTTTTGGGTTTTGTAATTTTTTGCCATTTTTAAATAACATAAAAATCGAAGAAAATTCTGATAAAATAAAGATAAATATCTACACATTATTATATTTTTTGTATTCATATTAATTAAGAAAATGGAGAAATAAAATAAAGTATGATAAAGATAACTTTTATACAGACTATTAGTGAACACTCAGACTCGGCTAATTTCTTTGATTTCGATCTTTTTTTAGATTTAAATTTTTATATATTTTAATAAAAAATTTGTCAAAGAAAATAAATAAAAGGAAATAAAATAAAAACAGTTAAATATGTACGTAAAATAATAGGTCAAAAACAGGTAAAATACATAATGTACTAAAGAGGCACAAAACCTAATTTTTACATAGGAGCTCTGATTTGCTTGAACTTCATCTTATTTTGAAGGTAATTGAATGTACATTAGTTCAAAAGTGAGTAGGATTAAATTGGATACTGTGTGAGGAAGATATCATGCTTTAGTCTGATCATCCTGAAATTAGAGTTTGGGTTTCTGGTCCACTTATTTCTGTTAGGATTTTTTGTATTTTTCTTTTATTTGTGTTAGTGATAAGTACACAATGGAGGTGGTTTCAGGTGATTTGGAATTACTAAGAATTAATAAAAAAATAGAGAATTTTACAAGTTAATTGGACTAACCTTTTTTGGCTTCTTATTCTATGCAATTATGCATGATAAAATGCAATTATTATTTACACATGTATGAATATTAATAAAGCAAGATAAATGGCAAAATGTAAACGAATTTTGGGAAACTGAGCTCAATCAATCTCTTAGAGAGTACGAATCACATACTAATCACTAGTCGAAAAAGGTTGTATCTCTAAGCTCCTCCAAGCTTGCCAACTCTACTCTCCTCTGATCTCCTACACTCTCTGGATCCAATAATATCCATATAATTGTACATAGTGACTTGTGCTTAATCTCAACAGGTAAGTGGCATGGCTTGCCTTAAACAATTTAAAATGGAGATGTACCAAAAGGAGTCTTAAAGGATGTCCTGTACGCCTACAAGACTGAGTCCAAAAGCTGTGATTAATCCTTTCGGTCTGGGAAGACAACCTTATGCAATATATTCTTAATCTCCTGATTTAAAACCTTAGCAAGACAATTCGTCTGTGGATGGTATGGAATGGAAACTCCATGGTCTATGTCGAACTCGTTAGCAAGGGCCCTTACTTTGTTGTTGATAAAATGAGTTCCCTCATTAGAAATCAAAACTCTAGGAACCCTGAACTGTGATATGATATTCTTCCTTACAAATCTTGAAACATTTCTCACATCAACGACTAGGGTGAGGATGGCCTCAACCCAACGATGCACATAATATACAACCAACAAAATGTACTCAAATCCCTGACTATTTGGGAATGGACCCACAAAATCGTTGCATCATGCATCAAAAACCTCAAAGAAGTGAATGAGCTACATCGACATCATGTCTCTATGACCACAGCTATCCATCCATAGCCACCACATTCTTGACTCTAGGCATATCCTTAATCTCAATATCAAACTCCTGGAGTACAAGGATCCGTCTAGTCAAGTGTGCCTTGTGATGAATCTGCGATTCGTCATCTTTATTCATTTATTTTAGCTTAAAATCCCTTATAAAACACCTGCATATAACGCTAACTCCATAATCTTACTAACTTGCATTTGTGTGTAAATATTGTACATTTCTTACTAATTTTAACCTAAAATAAATAAATAAAGAAAGAAAGGAAAAATAAAGAAAAGAAAATAAAAAAAAGAAGACTGTATACAGGCTGACCCGAACCCCGAGAGAAGGTCAAGACTTGACCTGATCGACCAGGAATAAAGTAGGGGGAGATAGGGTCCTCAACCAGAAAATCCAAAAAATGTGTTTCTCACTTATTTTGTGTATATCTGTATAAAACTAACACTAATTTATTTGTACATTAATTGACCCCAAATCAAATAACATTCAAAATCAAAGTTGTAAATAAAAATGGGTCCTAACTAATAAAACTGATTGCACAATTAAATCATGTACAGAATAAAAGTAGCCACACATGGAAAAAGCCACTAAACACTAATTGAAAGATCAATTCCGGCTCCATATGATATTAAATTAAACCAATTTTACTTCCATTGAGTTCTAAATCAAATTATCTTCAAAATGGCTGTGATTTCATAATTTTTGGAGTTACGGTTGAAAAGTCGGTTTTCTGGGGTGGTTTGTGCAATTTTCCCTTGTATTTTGTGTATATTGTATTTGTATTTGTAAATATTTTTACTAATTACTTAAAACAAAAATAAAAATAAAAAAATTAATAAAATTCTTAAAACAAAAAAAGAGGCTAATTTCTCCATTTATCCTTGTATATAATGTCATATATGTGTATAGTATATGTATATAGTTGCAATTTTTAACCAACCATCATAAAAAATAAAAAAAAATAACATTTTCAAATTCCAATAAATAAAGTGACGAAAATTCAAAAAAAATAGAGAATTTTGTAAATAATTTTATCTTTCTATTTTATCTCTCATGTTATCTCTCCCACCAAAAAATTCAAAAATCTCTCTTATCTTCTTCAAAAATTCAAATGTCTCTCTTTTCTATTTATATGGCTCCATCTTCCTCATTCCAACCTGATCAATCTTTAGAGAGAGGAGCCCGATCTCTGAGAGAAATTTCGTCGAGGAAGTTGCCTAGCCTCCAAGCCGTCCGGTGACAGCGAGTCGGCCTTGTCGAGGCGATCACGGTCCATTTTCCGCTCCTAAGGTGAGATCCAAATTTTTCTTCGCATTTTTATCGTAGTTTAATCGTTTTCTATTTTTCGCATTTTTCCCATTGTCATTTTTCTTTCTAGATCTAAAAAAAAAATTTTCACCACGATTTTGATCCGCCACCGATTCCGAATTTTCATCTCATCCTCGCAATCTCTCCGTCTTCGTTTTCTATCTCCCACGATCTCTCAACTCCGACCACGCACGGTGGTCGGAGAGACGGATTCGAATCCCTCACTATCGCCGAATCCTCCTTCACATTCCAATCTTGTAGATAAATAAAAAAAATTTACAAAAAAAAATCTCTATTTTGCCTAACATTTGTTTTGCAGGATAACAATAAAAAATTAAAAAAAAATTCATTTCCCTTTTCTTATTTTCGGATTTATAAAAAAAATTTAAAAAAAATGTTCTGTATTCATTTCTTGTTTACATACAAAAATTAAAAAAAATTAAAAAAAAACGCAGCAGGCGGCGGGCCGTCACCCCCGCCGCCCTTCCTCTGTTGCAGGTCCCGCGGCCCCCCTCCCTCGACATCCGAAGACGCCGCACCGCCCGCGGCCGCGTAGCCCCCTCCGCCTCTGGGCCGCACCTCCCATCCGCGGCGGCCTCCTCCACCGTCCCTCCGCCCGCGCCGCGCCGCCGCGCGAGCGCCTCTCCGCACGCCACCGATCTCCCGCAGCCCAGGCGGCAGCGCGCCGCCTCCTGCCAGCACCTTCCTCCAGTCCGCCGCGTCCTCCATGACTTGAGCCCACGCCGCCAGCCACGAGCGCCGCTCCCGCGCCCGTTCCGCCTCGCCACCTCCGCTCCACAGCACCTCCGCCCGCGCGAGGCGCCGCGCGCCGCCTATGCCCTCCTCCACCGCCCCTGGCGCACTCGTGAAGACGAAGAGAAGAGGCGGCCGACCCCCCTCTTGACCCCTCTTGCAAGATACGAAAGCCCCCTGGGGCTTGGATTATTTTATTGGGAAATTTGCATATCAGCCCTCAGAAGATCTCATATTTATAAAAACATCCCTCCAGAGCTCCTGAAGCACATGCCCAGCACATGATATATTGGTAAATTTGCACATCTTTTCTCCTGATTATTTTTGTCCTCTATTTGCATCGTGAACATTGAGTATTTACGTTTGGATCCCTGAACTGCAGAACAACTGAACTTCTTGATCTTTATGATTAAATAAATGTTTCTCATGCTCTAAAAATTTTGCGAAAATTATGCTATGTGCTTGATGTGATTAACTTCCTAGCATAAAATTTTCATTGGATTTTGCCTTCATTTATTAGTATTAAAAAATAAAAAAAAACAGTGTCTTTTTCATTGTTTGAAATTTGAAAATTCATAAAAATTCAAATATTGTTCCAAAAATTCTAAAAAAATTAGGGTAGTTTCATTTCATTGTATTTTAATTCCTGACCAATTTTCATGCATTAATTCTTTATAAAACCCAAAAAAATTGAAAAACATCAAAAACATTATAAAAATCATAAACAATTCTACAAAAATCCAAAAATTGTGATTTCAGTTTCTATTTGTAGATAATTTCTTCTAGTTTGCCTTAAAAATAGTAGCCAGGATTTTTGGGCATTTAAAAGATTTTTAAGTTGCAAATTACTCCAGGCTGTCCACATTTTCTCATTTCTTCACTGTTTGATTTTTAGAAAAATACAAAAACATCTGAAAATTCCACAAAATTCTCAAAAACATTTCAAAACTTTTAAAATCCAAAAATATTTTCTTTGGAATTTTCTGAGCATTTTTTGTACAACTGAAAATTGCAAAAAAGAGTCGTGGTGTGTATTTAATCAATTTCGTGCTTTGATCTCATTTGTTTTTGAAAATAAAAAAAATGCAAAATCAAAATCACTAAAAATTTAAAAATCAGAAAATATAAAAAAAAATTAGAAATAAAAAAAATAAAAAAAAAACTAAAAAGACAAAAATCACAAAAACCAAGGATAGTTGTCCTTTGAGATTCCTGTTTTCTTTTAATTATTTTCTGATTAATTGAATAACCCTCGGGAATTGTAGCCTCCCTGAGTTCGACCATGTCCGCTATACAGGTTAATAAGTAGCAAAAATAAAAAAAATCTTTTGTTGACGCGGGGTTTTGGGGAAAAACAACGACCTATTGTTTTCACTTTTCACCAATAAATTTCCGTCCCTAAAAATTCGCGCTCAACAAAATGGCGCCGTTGCCGGGGAGGCACGGCGAGGGTAGTTAGGTTTCTCTTTTGACCTGCTATTCTTGGTTGTAAATATCTGTTTGCCACATTATTCCATTGTTCATATACATTGCATTCATTTCATCATTTTCTCATATTTGAAAATTGTGTTTCTTACACATTCTCTTTTCTTTTTCTTGCGAGGGCCCACGGAGCGAAGGAGGCGATCCTAGGAGAGCCGAAGCACCCAAGCGACATGGAGGCGGCTTGATTCTTCACCAAGCCGCAGGATAGCGTGAGAAGAGGAGAGGAAGAAGTGAAAGAGCCGAAAAAAAAGAGAGAAAAAAAGAGAGAGTTTTTATTTTCTAGCATTTGAACTCTTGTAAACGGACATTTATTTGTTGCGGGGTCTGTTTCGCCAAGTGCCGGTGCACTTGGGGGACCTCATCGGTTTTGTTTTCATCGTCTTTATTTTCTTTGTTTTCCGCGGATTTCGAAAGCCACCTATTGATTTCTTTAATTAATTTGCTTGAGCCAGGTAATTAATTAGGTCCAAACACCCTAAACAAGAATTTCTGTGCCTATAGAGTAGATCGTAATTTGGACTTAGTCAAATTAACTTGTTCTTGCCCGTTAATAGAAGTTATCATCTAGGACGGTTCACTTGCATTGCATATAGGTTAGTTTATTTTCTGTATTTAAATTCTGCGCGGATCACTTGCATGTAGAGTGCTGGCGACAAGGTACGCATCTCTAACCCCTGCATGCATCATCGTTTTTAATCGCGCATTGGCATTTCCGATCTCCTCCCTTGTTTTCACTCACATAAATTAAAAAGGAAATTGGACACTCGGTAGGCGATTCTTTGAAAATATCTTAACCAAGTGACAACTGCCTAAAACCGGGACTGCTAAAGAAAACTCGACCCTAAAAAAATACAAAGAAAAATCATTGTCTTGGGGAGAGTAACCCCTCATTGTATTCGTTTTTACTTGCTCGCGCACACACTAAGGTTAGTGCCCAAATCCCATAATTCAACCTAAGTGTTTGTACAAATTTGTGATTATCACCTAACTCTAAAACATACAAGATTAAGATACCGAACCTTCACGGTCTTCACATTGCGTTGAGTTGGTGAATTGGGGGTCTGTATTGCGTTTGATTGTTTGTGTGCATACCAGATCTTTTCTGTGCATTTGCGCCTTTTTCTCCATATCTTTTGGCTTGACCCTCGTGCTCTCCCATCTTTTGTTTCGAAGATGGCCGACTGGAGTTATTCTAATCCGATCTTCACAGATACCTTGTACTCTCCAGACGATCCACCTTCACTTTTCCAGGAGGATCTTCCTCCTGATGTTTGTGCATATCCGCCTAACCCATTATTTCAGGAGACGGAGGACTTTGATTTTCACCCACCCTCATTCAACCCACCCGATCCTGGAATTTTGGAGTCACCTTTCATGATTTCCACACTTAACACATTGAATCAAATGGTGGAGCATATGAATTCGAAGATTTCCAATTTTATTAAACATAAATGAGAGACAGAACGCTGCTCCAATATTTGAGGATGTTGATTCACTCGAGGATAATCATGAGAGCTTGAAATCATCCACAACACAAAAAATGAGAAAATTTTGAAAATACAAAAAGATTCTGGGAGACATATTATTGATTCATTTTGTGAGAAAAGAACCCAAATGCCCGATCATTTACCCACACAGCCATGTCCCAACCTAGATCCCGAGGATGCCACTGTACAGACTGCTCTTGGCAATCCTCATGTAAATGCTGATTTCGACCTCCTCCCTTGTATGGATGAGGTCCAAAAATTCAAAAAAATGTTGACTAAACCCGAAGTGGTGGCCACCCTTCATGAGATCATTAAAACCCCACTTCAACAGGCCATGACAGATTTATCTACTCCTCAACATAAGAAAAGAAAGCGAAGGAGAAGATCTGAGCGTCATATCTTGACCATGGCCACTGCCTACGCCATCTCTCACCGTCCGTATTTTAAGAAAGGGAACACGGCCACACCTCTTGTGAGTTGCTCCATATCTGACTATTCTTGTGATAACGCTCTCCTTGATGGCGGGTCATCAATCAACATAATAACCCTTCTCTATGGTACAGTCTCTTCATCTTGGGCTCTCAAGAAAACCAGGATGATAGTTCAATTTGCTGATGGATCTATCAAGAGGCCGAAGGGTATTTTAGAAAACGCTGTCATTCTTATTCAGGGCATGGATTTTACTTCGGATTTTGTTGTAATGCCCATGGAGACCTCCACCCCTGTGGAGCACCCTCCAATCATCCTGGGACGGCCTTTCCTTGCCTCTGCAGGAGCCGTTATTGACTATGGTTCAGGAGAGATTCGCTTCCGTTCTGATGTAGGGAGCGATGTGTTAATCACTACACCCACCACCGTCCAGAAACCCGCATCCCATGAGAGCCCACCCGTGTTAGACAACCCCAAGGACTTTGATCATGATGATAATACCAGAGATTTTTGCTATATGATGGATGATACTGAAACCCGAGAATTCCTCTTCAAGGAGGAGGACTCGGAAAGCATAGACCTTGGAGTTCCCTCTTCTGGTATGTGGCGATGCATTGACGACATCCGCGGGATTTACACGATAGACACCCTAGAGCGGAAGGCAGATTCTGAGACTAGACAGGACGGACACGATTTGACTACTTTCACTGATAAGTCCATTCCTACTCACCCTGATAAAGAAGAGACCGATCAGGCCAAATTTGATTTGATTGCTTTTATAAAGGAATTTGGGCCTTTTGATAAAGATGATGATCCGGTAGAGGCTCGTCAGGCTGAAAATGATCCAACTTTTTCGGATAATGAATTCGAGCCATTTTACTTTGATGTTTGCGAGACTTCTCAGGCTAGACATGACCATACTACTTCCAATAATCGGTTTAAGCATGCACAATCTGAAACCGTTGAGCATACATTCTTGGTCGATTCTACTCAGTTCATATCTAATGATAATCCCAATATCGACCTACATCTTGTCAAATCCATACCTCAGCGGTCCCGCAAGAAGGTTCGCTTTCGACCTTCTTAACCTTTGTACATCCACTCCTCTTGTATATCCTTTCGTTTCACTCTGTCTTCTCCCGTTTTATCATTCACCCCTTTTCCGTGTGTGTGTGTGTGTATATATGCTATACTTAGGATGTGCTTTATCCTAAGTATAGGGGGGTGAAGGATTTGTGTTGTTCATATTCGCCCTGTTTATCACCCTTGTTATTGTTGCCTATACTTAGGGATACTCTACCCTAAGTATAGGGGGGTGATGTTGTTCATATCGTGTCTCTGTGAGTCTGTACATTCTCTTCATCGGTTTTCCCCTTTGTACATTCCACTATACTTAGGATTACTTGATCCTAAGTATAGGGGGGATCACCAACTTCTCTTCATTTTTATCTTTTCTTTGAGTCGTTGTAGCATAGGAGTCTTTTCACCTTTCTTTGCTTAGCACGAGTTATGTCTTCCTTTGTCGCTCTCTGATCACTATGAGGACATAGTTCGAGCTAAGTATAGGGGGGTGTCGTATATATTGTATATATACTTTAGACATAACTCGTACTTTAAATATATTTATTTGGAGGGTTATGTGTATATTTTATAAAATCACATAAAAAACAACAAAAAAAAACAAAAACAAAAACACAAAAAAAAACACAACAACAAAAAAAATAAAAAAACAAAAAAAACAAACAAACAAAAAAATCACAAAACAAAAAAACAAAAAAAAAACAAAAAACAAAAAAAAAACAAAACAAAAAAAACACAAAAAAACAAACAAACAAAACAAAAAAATGGGAAGAGAGAGAGAGAGAGAAAAAAAAAACAAAAACAAAAAAAACATAAAAAAAAGTCTCTTGTATATATTACTAACCTTTTCTCCTTAAAAAAAACTACAAAACCAAAAATCATAAAAATTTGCATAAAAAAACTTTTTCTCACATCTGCATTTTTCTCAAAAAAATCCATAAAAAGTTCAAAATTAGAAATTGTTTAAAAAAATGGTTCTTTTCACATGTGCATCATTCTTCTTAAAAAAAACTCTCTGCATTGTTCATAGTCTGCATTTGCATGTGCATTTTTCTGGATAGTATTGATATTTAAACTATGTCTGGAATAAAATTGAAGAATGGAGCTTAGTTGGACCTTAATCCACCTAATTCTTAGAGGAACTTCACTGAGAAATAGGATTTTAGAAGCTTCAGGTCTTTGACTTAATTCTTTGAGTTCCACATGACAATGTGCAACATTTGACCCTTAGTGTCTAACCTGGTCTCTTCATTCTGGGTACAACTCTGGAATAGCGAATTAATTTGTACTCCTGCACTATGCACTTAGCTCAACTCAGACGGGATGTTGGAAGACTGTATGAGTTTCTTTTCTGGTAGCGTGGAAATCTAAAGACCGGAGTAACGGGTTGAAATAAAGCTTCGGAAAAGGGATGGACGGCTGGGCACAATTTTTTCTAAGACCCCAAAAAATGTACGGAATAAAAAGATTCTATATCCGTAGGGGCACAACAAGATCCAAGCAGAACCACCAAAACTCCAAATACAAAGAAGCTACTACCAAAACAAAAATCTGACCAAAAAGGTCCAAGCTTCAAGAAAACCTGCAGATCTTGGTGGAGACTCGGCTACACTGGCCAGCTTCACAAGGAGAGGTGACTACACCAAACACCCCCTCCAGTTCTTTTCTCATTCTTCTAACTTCTCCCCCGATTCGATTGTGAACACAGCACGACAGACCTTAGAAGGAAATACCTGACTCCCCGAGGACGAGTTATTGGAGAGGAGATTTGCATGGTAGTCCGGCATTCTGGATGGGAAGAGCTAAAATTTTTCACACACATGAGTCGATTATTCAATGTTCATAGGGTATGCTTTGGAAGAGATCGATCTAAGATGACTTCTGGGCCAAAACTGTGACAATGATGTGTAGAACTTGAAGGCTGTTGGTTTTAAAATTCTAAGTCTCACAGAAGTTCCGACACACAAATAATCCAAAGGTCCGACAGAGCTCCAAACTACAATTTTATGAAGATAAGTTTAATGCTCAATATTGTCCTACCTTCTTTATTTTCCCTTTCTTCTTCTTCTTCACTTATTCTTTCAAATAAGTGTTTGCTAAGGGACTAGCAAAGGTAAAGCATAGGGGGATGATGAATCTGCGATTCGTCATCTTTATTCATTTATTTTAGCTTAAAATCCCTTATAAAACACCTGCATATAACGCTAACTCCATAATCTTACTAACTTGCATTTGTGTGTAAATATTGTACATTTCTTACTAATTTTAACCTAAAATAAATAAATAAAGAAAGAAAGGAAAAATAAAGAAAAGGAAAATAAAAAAAAGAAGACTGTATACAGGCTGACCCGAACCCCGAGAGAAGGTCAAGACTTGACCTGATCGACCAGGAATAAAGTAGGGGGAGATAGGGTCCTCAACCAGAAAATCCAAAAAAATGTGTTTCTCACTTATTTTGTGTATATCTGTATAAAACTAATACTAATTTATTTGTACATTAATTGACCCCCAAATCAAATAACATTCAAATCAAAGTTGTAAATAAATATGGGTCCTAACTAATAAAACTGATTGCACAATTAAATCATGTACTAGAATAAAAGTAGCCACACTTGGAAAAAGCA